>APFE031569287.1:171326-209171 GCA_000404065.3 Pinus taeda
GAAAGTCTATACCTTCAACCTGAGAATACCCTTTTGCTACCAGTCTCGCCTTATACCTTTCGATACTTCCATCAACTTTCCGTTTCAGCTTGAAGACCCATTTGCATCCAACAACACTTCTCCCTTCAGGAAGCTCTACAAGATCCCAGGTATTGTTCTTGGCTAAGGAGTCCATTTCTTCTTCCATAGCCGCTTTCCATTTTTCGCTATCTATATCATCTACTGCTTCTTGATAACAAGAAGGTTCCCCATCTTCAGTAATCAAAGCAAAAGATGAAGCAGAATCTTCATAGCTTTTTGGAATTTTCCTTTCCCTTGTAGACCTTCTTAGAGCAACTGGTTGCTGAACTGGTTCAGAAACTTGCACTGGTTTAGAAGCTTCAACGACTTCCTTTGTTTCTTCCGCACCTTTTTCTCTAGAGGTTTCTCCTTCCTTTCGGTTGTCACCGAAAAGTCTAGCCTCTAACTGAACTTGTTGATTTGGCGATACCTGTTCTTGTTCAATTCTTTCAACCGTTTATTTTAAAAGAGAGGATTCATCAAATGTTACATCTCTACTAATGACTATCTTCCACAATGTAGGATCCCACAACCTATATCCTTTCACTGCATAGTCATACCCAACAAAGACATAACATTTTGACTTTGGATCTAGTTTTGAATGCTAATTTTTTGGAATGAGAGAATAAGCATCACAGCCAAATATCCTCAAATGTGAATAGTCACAAGACTGACCTGTCCAAACTTCTTCAGGAATTTTACAATCAATTGCTACTGAAGGTGGTCTGTTAACTAAATAACAAGCAGTAGATACTGCTTCTTCCCACAACTCCTTTTGCAAGTTAGCATTGCTAATCATGCTTCTGGCTCTTTCCATAAGAGTCTGATTCATATGCTCAACAACATCATTTTGCTGAGGGGTGTAAATAGCAGTTTTGTGTCTAACAATTCCCTCATCCTTACAGTATTGTTCAAATTCAACAGAAGTGAACTCACCACCATTGTCAGTTCGTAAGCATTTAATAGATTTGCCTGTTCTTTTCTCTACCATTACTTTCAATTGTTTAAAGACATTTACTACATTCGCTTTCCTTTTTAGCATATAGACCCAAACTTTCCAGGAGTAATCATCAATAAACGTTAAAAAATACAATGCACCTCCATATGACACAACAGGGGATGGCCCCCACAGATCAGAATGAATATACTCTAAAACATATTTACTATTATGATTTCCAACTTTAAATCTCTGTTTACTCTGTTTGCCATACACACAATGTTTAGAGAAATCTAAATTCAAGGATTTCAGACCGGGAAGAGATTTACATTTCATCAATATCTGAAGACCTTTCTCACTCATATGACCCAATCATTGATGCCATAGACGAGTGTATGCTTCTTCCTTTTCTGACGCAACCGCTGCTTCACTGATCTAAGTACTTCCTTTTAACCTGTAAATATTTCCGACCTTTTCTGCCTTCATAACCACAAGTTCTCCTTTAAAGACTTTCAAGACGCCATCCTGACCTGTAAACTTATAACCATCTAAATCCAAAACTCCGAAAGAAATCAAATTTTTCTTCAAATCAGGTACATGTCTAACACTAGTTAATGTTGTAACTGTGTTATCATACATCTTAATTCTGATATCTCCCATCCCAACAGTCTGACATGACATATTGTTACCCATAAACACAGAAATACCGTTTACATTTTCATACGAGGTAAACCAATTTCTATGTGGGCACATGTGATGCAAAGCACCAGAGTCTAACAGCCAGCTATCTAAACCCTGAGAGATATTGCATTCAGGTGAAGTTTCATCTATCATACACAATTCTTCAACGGATAAAACTTCGCCTATCATACCTGAATCGACCTGATTCGCTTCGTTCTTCGGGTTTTCAGACTCATTTCGTTTCCAACAGTCCTTCTTCAAGTGTACAACTTTATTGTAGTTCCAACATTTTTCCTTACACTTCTTTCCCTTTGATTTCGATCTGGAAGACCCCCTTGGTTTTTCTCCTCTTTCCTTTGAGCGTCCTCTAGCGACCATGGCTTTTGATGCAGCTGTTTCAGTGCTGGATTTCCTTCGTACTTCTTTAGATAGAAGAGCTCCCACGACTGATTCAAACTTCAAAGAATCAGCAGAGCTGAAGCTGATTGAAGTTACGAAGTGATCCCATGATTCAGGCAGAGAACACAGCAAGGTTATGGCTTTATCTTCTTCATGTATTTTAACTTCCATATCTGTTAATTGACATAATAGTGTTAAAAACATTCAAATGTTCTGCAACGTTTGAACCTTCTTTCATTCGAAGACTGTATAATTGTCTTTTCAGATAAATTTTGCTAGTCAATGACTTTGTCATATTGATATTTTCAAGTTTTTCCCACAATCCTGACGCCGTAGTTTCTTCAACAATGTTGAAGAGAACTTCATCCGCTAGGCATAGCCAGATGGTACTGTGAGCTTGGGCATCCAAGTCCTCCTAGTCTGAAGTAGTCATGGTTGCAGGTTTCTTAGTTGCCCCATCCAATGCCTTGTGCAACCCTTGTTGCATAAGAAGATCCCTAACCTTCAGTTTACAAAGAGAAAAATTGCTCTTTCCGGTGAATTTCTTCACCTCAAATTTTGCATTCGACATCTTGGCCATTTTCTAAGACTTTCAATCTTCAGTCTAGGGTTTTAAAAAATTCAATTTTCTTCTTCCAAAATTAAAAATTTCCAATGCCAACAAAGGATTTCCAAGTTTTAACTCTCCCTACTTCAGTTTCTTAAAAAAAAAATTGCTGAATAATTTTTCCACAGAAAAACCTTTGTTTTTTTTTCAATTCAAAGAAAAACCATTTTAAAAAAAACTTCTTTTCTCCTTTCCTTTAAAAAAAAAACTGTCTTCTTTTTCCTCACTATCTCACATTCACCACTGTATTCAAAAAAAAATTCTGAAACAAAAAAATCTTTAAAAAAAAAATACCCGGATTTCTTTTGCTGATCGAAATCCTCTTTTCTGGTTTCCTTCAAGCAACAAGCACTGACAGCACGCAGAGTAGTCAGCAAATGTCTGGAAAATAGTCTGGAAAATACAGGTGACACCTTCCCAGCGTATACCTCACGTAAACTCAGGGGTTTTCTTTGCACGCAAAGCAGCCCACACTCTGGTCTTCATATGCAGGAGAAACAACGTTTTGGTCTTTATACGCCACACCTTCCCAGCGTATACCTCACGCAGACTCAAGGGTTTTCTTTGCACGCAGAGCAGCCCACACTCTAGTCTTCATATGCAGGAGAAACAACGTTCTGGTTTTTATACGCAAGAGAAACTCACGTTCTGGTCTTTATACGTAGGTTCTGAACACTTCAACCTCACGCTCTGATATAGCCACCAGACAACATCAACGCAGGTCTCAGCAGCCACACATCAGCTCTACGTACGCAGGGATTTTATCCACGGGGAAATGCCTTCAATTCAGCCCCTCCTTCCTTCAAAGAAGACAGTAGGCTCTTACAGTGCGTCAGTAGCTCACACTTCGGTTATTTCACCACAGGCCAGCAGGAAAATAATGCATAGCCTCTTATGCTTCGGTTCAGAACATTGTCTTTGCCCTCTCACGCACAACCTTTCACGCTTTACCACTACTTCACGAAAACCTCACGCCCAGGTTTTAGCCACTTTCTTTCACGCCCAGACTCACCGCCCTCGGAGCTTTGATACCAATTGTTGTATAAATAACTGAAATAATGAATGAAAAAACAAAGAAACCATAACATAATGACCAAGACACGGAACTGAATTTGGATTGGAATTTTTATTTAACAATGATTCTCCGCATTCTTCATTTCATGGGTATTAGATTATTTTATATCATGATTGTCGTTACATAATTAACTATTCGGTATAAAACTGTCTAATTACAATTTACCTAATTTGTTGTCAAACTAACAGTGCATTGATCAATGCTCCACCATCAAGTCCTCAAAAATATTTATCATCAAGTCCACAAAAATATTTATTATATTTATTAGTTTATGATCGTGATAGAATCTCATCCTTTAAACCTTGGTCCACATAACTTATAACTATGTTGTAGTTTATTTGGTAAAGGTTTTAGTTTCTTTGTTAGGGATTGGTTGGAATCATAAGTTTAGCTTATGAAATGTACATAATCCAAATTCCTTAAATATTTTTCATGGCGTTGAATCTATTTATGCAATAAAAAACAGAGTTTAAAAAAATTGACAAAAAAAATTCACTCAATTCTAACTAAAAACCCCAAATACGTTAAAAAAATATTAATTATAAAACTATAATAACTATGTATAAATCAACTTGATTATCTATCTCTGGATCACCACTCGAAAATTGACGGGAGGATGGCAGCTCTGCTAGGGTTTCCAGGTCTGCAGAATCACGGCTGACAAGCCCGTGTCTGTTCCCGCGGTAGCATTCTGATCAGCTCGGAGAGGTGTACAGCGAGCTTCTCGGACTGTCAGCGATTTCCGGTGGGCAGGTAAGTCAGGTTTTCTGGTGTTTTCAAACGGCAATACTGTTTTTTTTAATCACTAGCTGCCGCCCTGAACGGAATGGGAGAACCAAGGGGGGGGGAGAGATCCCCTCCTTCAGAAATGTGGTAATAGGAGAAACAAGCTTAGGAGGAGACCATCATGCTGGAAAGGAAACCCATGCCCCAGTGATGGGTAACCTGTGGCAGAAAAGGATGAGAGGAAAATGCCTTCCTAGGGCTCAAAAACAGCCAAGGTATGTTGTTCCAAACAACAAACTGGAGGAATATAGCTATTACATGAGAGACCATGCCTTAATATGTCGATTCGTTGGGTATTGGCCTTCTGAGCGGGAACTCTATAGATGGATCGATCAGAGATGGAAACCTAGGGGACAGGTAGACCTCAAAATGGGAGCCCAAGGTTTCTTTACAGCAATCTTTTCCAATCTGGAGGACAAGAACAGGATCTTCGAGGAGGGACCTTATTTCTTAAACAATGCTGGCCTGTTCATGAAATTTTGGGAAGAGAGATACAACCCAGAAAAGGAAACCATGTTGGACGCTCCAGTCTGGGTTAGATTATTTGGGATTCCTGATGAGTTCTGGGACCCTGAAATCCTGGAGGGGATTGGCAATACGATTGGGAGCTTTGTTAAAGCTGCAGAGGCTACAAAACGAGGTAAGTATAATGCTTACGCGAGAATCTGTGTTTACATAAATCTGGCAGATCCTCTCCCAGACAATGTCGAAGTTGAGTATCATGATACAATCTGGAAACAACCAATTGATTATGAACATATTCCCTTCCGTTGCCGCATCTGCCATGAATATGGCCACCTATACAGGCAATGCCCTTTGAACAAAGAGGAAGAGTCCAAGAAGAGCCAGGTAGCCCAACAGAGAAATACTGTGAGAATGGAGGATTCGGAGAGAGGCTTCCAACAGGTCGTAAGGAAGAGAAAACAGAACAAAGAAGGACCGAAGCCCCAAACTCAGAAGAAGTCCAACCAAACAAGCAATCAAAATCCATTTGAGGCACTGCAGAACGAAAACGAAGACTATGAAGTAAACTTGGAAGATGATGAGGATCCAGAGAATTCCCCCATGGACATCACTGGAGAGGAAAAAGGAAAAGAAACTGATTTAAAGAAATCAAGCAGGGAACAACCGGAGGAAAAGGAAACAGAATCAGAACAGGCATCTAGGATGGAAGTCGAAAACCCGACAAAAAACGAAGCTGAAGAGGAAAAAATCATGAGAAAGCTACTCTAGGAATGGAAATATCTGGACAGCAGATTCATACCTGAAAAACAAAAACAACTATATAAAGAAGCTTTTCAGAAATACAAAGAGAAAAAAGGAGAACCCCTAGACAGACCAACCACGACAGAAAGCGAGCAGGACAATGAAGATAAAGGATTGGGCAGCTCTAGCAAAAATAGCAGAAAACGAGGCCGGAAACCAATGAGTGAGACAACTCAGACAGTGGGAGAGATATTGATAAACTTAGGTAAAGTGATACCTCTGTCGGAGGTATTTTTCCCCTCTTAAAAAAAGTTTTAAATGATAGTCATCAGCTGGAATATTAGAGGCCTGAATAGTAGAGGTAAGCAGAGACATATAAAGGATAAGTTGAAAAAGGAAAAACCTAGCATTATGATCTTACAGGAAACAAAAATTTTGGTGACACAGCTAGCAGAAATAATAGATAAAAGTAATCTCCCATATCAAGTGATTGGGCAAGATGCAATAGGGGCTGCAGGAGGTATTGCAATCTTGTGGAATCCCAATGAAATTATCATAGACAACTGGTCCAGTATGAATGGATCCATTACTGGACTAGGTAGGATTGTAGGAACCCCTCAACAGGTGGTTATTACAGGGGTCTACGGCCCCCCCTCCTCGGGGAGAAGGGAGCAGTTCATAAACAGCTTCAAATCTATCCGCAGACTCTACCCTGAAGCGGCTTGGATCATTGGTGTGGACTTCAATTTGATCAGATCCTTGGACGAGAAAAAAGGAGGGCTTAGGAGGAGGGATCACTTCATGGATAGCTTCAATGAAATGATTGAGGAACTCAGGCTTGTGGATATCCAGAGTATCAACGGGATCTACACATGGAACAACAGAAGGGGAGGCAAAAACCAAATTGCTTCTAGACTGGATAGATTCCTAGTGTCGGAAGCCATCATGAAGATGGATGTTTTTGTCGAGGCTAAGATCATACCCTCTTTGGGATCGGACCACTGGCCGATCCGGTTAGAAATTGACATTAAGAGGATTCAGGGGAAAAGACCCTTTAGATTTGAAGCCTTTTGGTTAAGGGACCCCGATTTCATCAAGAAAGTTGAGGACTAGTGGGGAAATTGCACTAGTCAGGGCAGATGCAGGATGCACACGTTCCAACTGAAATTGAAATCGCTGAAAGGCCAAATAAAAAGATGGAATAAGGAGGAATTTGGCAATATCTTGGAGGACAAACAAAAACTAGAAAAGGAAATGGAGGATATTTAGCAGAAGATAATATTAGAAGGAAGAACTGAGAAAAGCATCAATAAAGAAGGGGCAATCCTTGGCAGATTAGAAGAACGACGAAAACAAGAGGAGATCCTATGGCGTCAAAAATCTAGGATAAAATGGCGAAGGGAAGGGGAAAGAAACACTAAATTCTTCCACCAAGCTATGATCAAGCATAGGCAAGGAAACGGGATCCTATCAATTAAAAACAAGAATGGAGAGAGAGTAGTTGAGCAGAATGAAATTGAACAAGTCCTGATGGAACACCACAAGGAGATTCTGGAAGAACCCCAAGTTGATAGAATGAGAGCCATTCAAGAGATCTGCTCAGCTATCCCCAGCTTGGTCACTGAGGACCAAAACAAAGCTCTTATGTGGGCAGTGACCCTAGAGGAGCTGGAGGAAGTTGTGAAGGCTATGAAAAAGGGGACTGCTCCTGGACCGGACGGTTTCACAGTGGACTTTTACCAAGCGGGCTGGCACTTCCTGGGAAAAGAAATACTGGACTTAGTGGAAGAATCAAGGATCAACCAAAAGGTATGGCCTGCTCTCAATTCTACCTTTTTCGCCCTCATTCCTAAGGGAGACAACCTAGAAGAGGCTAATGGCTTCAGACCTATAGCTTTGTGTAATGTTATTTACAAAAAGATTACTTCTCTGATTGCCAAAAGATTAAAGCCTCTCTTGGATAATTTAATCTCGGCTGAACAAACTGGTTTTGTGGAAGGCAGGCAGATTCTTGATGGTCTTGTTGTAACTCAGGAGGTTATCCACTCTTTAAAAGTTAAAAAACAAAAAGGAATGATGATTAAATTAGACTTATCGAAAGCTTATGATAGATTAAATTGGAAATACTTGGAAACTGTCCTGGAGCGATTTGGTTTTCACCAAAGATGGATTGCTTGGATACATAACCTGATCTCCTCCCCTCACTTTTCTGTTCTGGTTAATGGAAGCCCCTCAAAAACTTTCAATGCCTCTTGAGGTATTAGACAGGGAGACCCCTTGTCCCCTTTTTTATTTATTCTTGCTGCTGAAGGCCTTGGTCGCTTCATCAAACAAGAACGAATAGCTAACAGAATTAAAGGGTTGCAAATTTGGGGAAACAACTTGCCCCTAACTCATCAACAATTTGTTGATGACATAATGTTGTTTGGGGAACCAACGGTAAGAGAAGTCCGACAACTCAGAAGAATCTTGGATCTGTTTGCAGAGGCTTCTGGGTTAGAAAGTAATAAGGACAAATCCTGCATCTTTATCTTCAACACAATAGACCAGGTCAAATCCCACTTAATCAGAATTCTTGGATTCAAAAAAGGGGAATTACCTACTAAATATTTGGGTAATGTTCTGGACTACACCTCTAGGAGGATGAAAAACTGGCAAGGAGTGCTGGATAAACTAAGCAACAAGGTTGCAAATTGGGCCTTCAAAGTTCTTAACATAGCTGGCAGGATCGTTCTTGCTAAGTCGGTTCTTCAAGCCATCCCCATCTACCCTCTTTCGATTATGGCCACCCCTGTGGGGGTTTGTGCTAAAATCAGAGAAATCATCCGGAAATTCATATGGAGCAGATCTGATCAGAAGAAAAAATGGGCCTTGGTCTCGTGGAGTCAACTAACTGAAAGAAAAGAGAAAGGTGGGTTAGGCTTGAGGGATCCTGAAACTCTCAACAGGGTCCTGGGGGCCAAGCTGTGGTGGAGATGGCTTAGTGGTGGAAATGATCTCTGGAAAACTATATGGAGGACAAAATACAGAATGCCAGCCTCTCAGGTCGATATCCTTAGACATCAGGAAATCCCCAAAGGCTCCGCCATCTGGGAATTAGCCTCTCAAAATCGCGATCTGATTGGCAAACATACCTTCTGGGAAATCCAGGGTGGATCAGAGGCCAACTTCTGGGATGACCAGTGGCAACAATGGGAAAGTTTGAATAGCATCCAGAACCTCCTCCAGATACGTGGCAGAGTTGAAGAAAACAGAATCAGAGTAAAGGACTATTGGAAAGTAAATGACATATCGGAGGGGTGGAGAGTCTGGGAAGATCTAACAGCATGGGCTCGGGAGCTCACCCCAGAGCTCCAAGATTGTTACAGGAAAGAAATGGGATCAAGGAGAATTAGAGCTCGTCAGGGGAAAAACATCCTCCGTTGGGGGAATTCTATGAAGGGGACTTTCACAATCAAAGAGGCTTATTACCTAATGGATTCTCAGAACAGAGGAAACGGAAATGTGGAATGGAAAACAATTTGGGAGGCCAACTGGTGGCCGAAGGTGACAATCTTTATTTGGTTGGCAACTAAAAACAAATCTTAACCTGGGACCGTATCCAGAAAAAGGGATTTAACGGCCCGTCACGTTGTTACTTGTGCAACAATGACACTGAGACTAGAGATCATCTGTTAGTCAGATGCCCGTATACAGAGAAACTATGGCTGCTTGCCAAACGATTGTTCAAAAAACCAGGAACCAACAGTAGGAAATTTAATGATTTAATTTTCAACTGGTGTAAAGAAACCTTCGGATGCAGGGTGATCCAGAGGGCTTGGAATCTTATCTCCCCCTTTATCCTCTGGATGATCTGGAAAGAGCGCAATAGGAGGATATTTCAAAATTCTGCCAAAAATCCAGAGGTAATCTGGGATCGGGTGGTTGAGAGTATGCGGGAGACTATCCTTGTCAGTAAATGGGCGAATGATGACTGGAAGGCAAATCCAGAGGAACAAGAAATTTTGAATAAGATAAACCTAAAACCTGAAATGGTTCACTTCAAGTGTTCGGCCAGCCATGATATGCGAACTCAAAGCCCAGAAGAGTTTAGCTATCCCAGTGACCATTTTGTTAAACTCAATTTCGACGGGGCCTCGAAGGGGAACCCGGGCGACGCTGGCTTCGGAGGGATATTCAGAGATAGCAATAGACAAGTCAGATGGATTTTCGCTGACTGGGGAGGCCAGATGACCAATAATGAGGCCGAGTTTTGGGCCCTTCATCAAGGCCTTCAGATAGCCATCAGGAATGGTTACTCTAAGTTGGAAATTACTGGGGACTCGCAACTTGCGGTGGACATACTGCGGAGGCTTAACAATGGGCAGGGATGGGAGAAGGTTGCCAAAAGCTGGCAGACCGCGGGGATAGTTAAAGAAATTGTTGCACTCCTCAAACGTATCGACTACAGAATTATCAGTCATGTACACAGGAAAGGGAATCAGGCCGCGGATTGGCTGGCCAATTGGGGATGCAGCGGACGTGGCACCACAATCGATAGCCAATGGCGAGCCGTAGAAGGAAATGGGGAGTGGAAGGCGCTGGCGGACCTTATCAAGGCCGATCATGATAAAACCACAAATGCCAATGCACGGAACAGTGAGCTGGCCTAGAAGGGGACAGTGGAGTTCCCGACTGAACAATATGGGGCTTTTGGGACCTGATGTGATCATTATTACGGAATACAGGATGATGGATCAGAATTTTGATGGCAGTACAACGGCGGCGGGTGGAGCGGTTAGACAGAAGTACACACATGGTAAGTTAATTAATGCCAGAACTATGAAAGGTGATGGGTGCGGTTCGCCTGACAGCACAGCTGAGAAGAGTAATACGGAAATGATGGTTGAGAGCAGGGGCTCGACAGAGATCTACCGGCGGCTCTTGAAAACCGGTCCAATTTGTATCCCCGGTGAGAGGCAATTGCCTTATAACCGCGGTTGGCCGATTGTTACGGCATTCTGTGAGTTCTCAATTTGGAAAAGAACGGAGGTTTCCACTGAGCGGCACCAGAACGCTGTCACAACCTCTGGCAGACAGAGAAAGCACCGTGACAGGCCCGTGGATAGTATGGAGACTAGACGAAAATTGAAACAGGTTGAGGCGCGCCAGAATGTGAGGGAAGAGAATATGAGCCAAGAAGGAAAAGTTTTTATGCAGGAGGAACCGCCTTTCACTGTATGGGAGATCGAGGATAACTCGGATGATGATAGGATCCCAAAGACTGTACGCGATGGTAGGCGCTATCACAAGAATGCGACTGAGGAAGGTCAGGAACAGAAGCAGACGGAGAAACTGAATTGCCGGGACTCGAAGATCCGCCGCTATGGCATGAGAAAGCGCCGCTCTTCGCCGGATGAGGTGGAAGAAGCCCCGGAGGATGATTTGGGTAAAAGAGGTGTGAGCGATCGCCGGAACCCCCAAAAGACCCCAGCTGAAAAGAATAAGCAGAAGGTGAGGACTGATCTTCCCGAGTATCAGGAAGCGGGGAATCGTCGCTGTGGCCTGCGGAAGCACAGCATCCTTCCCGACAATGAAAGAGACCAGCCGGGCAAGCGGGGCAAAGGGCAGAGCGAGCCTATGAAGGAGGAGGGCGAAACTTCCAGGCGTTCGGGCAAAGGGAGAAAACCCAGAGAAACTGTCAACCTCCGCGTTCGTCGGGCTGAGCAGGCCTTTCTCCGTCACTCCCACCCAGCTGTGCGCAGAATCATGGACTACCTCGAAGAGGAAGCATTGCAGAACCAGTCTGATGAGGAAATGGAAGATCTGGAATTTCTCCTCCACGATCCGAGTCATACCAGAGGATGGATGTCCTTAATCAGACAATCGTTGCACATTTATTGGGTAATGAAGGGGCTTCTTGCCAAGGCCATGGAGCATGTGGCCAAAGAAATGGTGGAGCTGGCCCTCGGTGATCAAACTATCCGCAGAGAACTGAGCTATCTGCGTATTGCTATGACTAAGCAGGAAGAACAGCTGGATGCCATCCAGCAGATGCTGAATCGTGACCATTCCGGACCAGAGGAATCGGCAAACAAGCATACTGATGGTGGCAACGACTGATTTTTTTGATGGTTAGAAATTGCAACTGGTTTTTTTGTTTTGGTTCTGTTCATGTGCAAGATAGGAACAATCATGTTATACAGACCAGTAGTTTTAGCAATAGTTCAAGTAAGTTTCAAGACTGCATAGTTTACTTAGCCAAGTCTGCCAGGCTGTGGATCTATTATTTTTGGGCTGCTATTAAAAACTTCAGATGGTGCTATGTCCCGGTTTCCCCAAGAGAGCGGGCTTGAACTGTCTTTTTAGATATGTTGTAATGTTCGATTGATCAAAGTAATAGAATGAGAACCATCCTAACTTACAAAAAAAAAAACTATGTATAAATCAACTCTCTTATAATACAATAAATAAAAACTATTTTTAAAAAATCTAATATATTTATTTTATTTATTTATATTTTGATATTTCTATATTAAAAACACAGCAGTTTTTAGTGATAATGATCCAAACTTTTTCCTTATTTAAAAAAATAAAAATAAAAATAATTTTTAGTGATAATGATCCAAACTTTTTCCTTATTTAAAAAAATAAAAATAAAAATAACATTTTAGTGATAATGATCCAAACTGGTTATTACGAAGAAGTATCCACGAGTCCCAACAAAAAACTTTGGAGGTGTCCTTCTAAACAGTGGTTAGTTGAGTTTTTAACACAAAAATATCCTTTGGAGGTGTCTTTCTAAATGGTCGTTAGTTGAGTTTTTAATAGACAATTAGTTAAGTTTTTAATACAATTTTCATTATTTAAAAGAGTGTATTATTTAAATGGATTGTGTGTAGTTTTTGAGAGTGTATTATTTAAATGGATTGTGTGTAGTTTTTATGATTAATTCTTTATTATAAGGGATTTTTTTAGGGCGTTGAATATATATATAATCAAAATCTTAGTTTAAAAAAATACAAATAAAAATTTGACCAAAATAAATTTCACCCAATTCTAATTAAAAATCCCTAAAACATTTAATAATAATAAATAATCATAGCTATGTTAAATAAACTCTCTTATAATGCAAGAATAGAATTTTTTTTATAAAATTATAATAAATTAATTATTATATTTAATTTAATTGAATTATATTTTCATAGTTTTCATCTCAATACTTTAAGGAAATTTCAATCAATAAACCTGTAAAAATAAAGTAAATATAAATACAATTCAAATTCCTTAAAAATATCTACTAATAACCCTAAAAATAGACTTAAACCTATAAATTATATTTAATATAAATATTAATTATTTTAAAAGAATAAACATATTTCCCAAACCAATAATTTTTTATATATTTTAATTCACATTTATTATCAATTTAATATTATAAAATATAAAAATTACCTTATCCAAACCTATCGTATCCATTATATAAGCAACAAACCCATTAAAAAAATAATAAGGAACCTACTCTCAAAACAAAAGTAGAAAAGAGCTCCGTGAACCCCATACCCGTGGATAATAGAAAAGAGCTCAATGAACCCATACCTGATATCCATGACCGTTACCCCGAGTCCCCAAAAAAAATCCTTTAAGGTTATTCGTTGAGTTTTTAAAAAAAATCTATTATTTAATATAACGAACCGGCACGGGTATGGCTGATTAATGCTCCATCATTTAGTTTTTGGAATTTGATCTTTTAAACCAAATCATGGTTTAATATGGGATGTAGTTTATCTGGTAGTTTATTGAGGTGGAAAAATTGTTTGGATACTCAAAAATATCGGAATTTTGATAATTTTTTTCAAAAAATCTTGTAAAAGTCTTGGTTGAATCGTGTTTTTATGGTGGAAATGAATTTAGCACCATCAAAAATGTCTAGAACACCTAAAATTAATAGAAAAAAGCTCAATAAACTCCATACCCAATATCCACGATCCTTTACCCCGACTCCCCAAACATATCCTTAAAGGTTATTCGTTGAGTTTTTTAAAAAAAATCTATTATTTAATATAACGACCCTGCCCAGGTATGGCTGATTAATGCTCCATCATCTAGTTTTTGGAATTTGATCCCTTAAACCAAATCATAGTCTAATATGGGGATGTACTTTATCTTGTAGTTTATTGAGGCGGAGAAATGGTCTACAGTCAAAAGTGATCCGAATTTTGACAATTGTTTTTCAAAAGATCTTGTAGAGGTCTTGTTTGAAACGTGGTGGAAATGAATTTAGCACCATCAGAAACATCTAGAACACCTAAAATTAATAGAAAAGAGCTCAATGAACCCCATACCCAATATCCACAATTCTTACCTCGAGTCCCCAAAAAATATCCTTAAATGTTATTCGTTGAGTTTTAAAAAAAAATCTATTATTTAATATAACGACCCTGCGTGGGTATGGCTGATTAATGCTCCATCATCGTTTTTTGGAATTTGATCCCTTAAACCAAACCATAGTCTAATATGGGGATGTAGTTTATCTAGTAGTTTATTGAGGCGAAGAAATTGTCTGGACAGTCGAAAGTGATCGGAATTTTGACAAATTTTTTTCAAAAAATCTTGTAAAGGTCTTGTTTGAATCGTGTTTTTATGGTGGAAATGAATTTAGCACCATCAAAAAAGTCTAGAACACCTAAAATTAATAGAAAAAAGCTCAATAAACCCCATAATCCTTTACCCTTAGTCCCCAAAAATATCCTTAAAGATTATTCGTTGAGTTTTTAAAAAAAATCTATTATTTAATATAACGACCGTGGGCAGGTATGGTTGATTAATGCTCTATCATCTAGTTTTTGGAATTTGATCCCTTACACCAAACCTTAGTCTAATATGGGGATGTACTTTATCTAGTATTTTATGAGGTGGAGAAATTGTCTAGACAGTCAAAAGTGATCCTAATTTTGACAATTTGTTTTCAAAAGATCTTGTAGAGTCTTGTTTGAATCGTGTTTTTATGGTGGAAATGAATTTAGCACCATCAAAAACGTCTAGAACACCTAAAATTAATAGAAAAGAACTCAATGAACCCCATACTTGATATCCACAATTCTTTACCCCGAGTCCCCAAAAATATCCTTAAAAGTTATTTGTTGAATTTTTAAAAAAAATCTATTATTTAATATAACGACCCTAACCAGTTATGGCTTATTAATGCTTCATCATCTAGTTTTTGGAATTTGATCCATTAAACCAAACCATAGTCTAATATGGGGATGTAGTTTATCTGGTAGTTTATTGAGGCAGAGAAATTGTCTGGACAGTCGAAAGTGATCGGGATTTTGACAATTTTTTTTCAAAAAATCTTGTAAAAGTTTTGTTTGAATGTGTTTTTATGGTGGAAATGAATTTAACACCATCAAAAACGTCTCGAACACCTAAAATTTTGAAATTTAACAACTATAACTTGGATTTACAAAAATCCTTGTGAATTTTTCTCTAAATATGACCAAAATTTCTACAATTTTCCGTAATTAAACTACTACGATTTTTTAAAGAAAGATTTCTTGAAATCTAACTAAAAAATCAATATTTGACCAAAATGTTTTGGGCCAATTCTAACCAGCACCGCAAACTAAAATCTAATAAATACAAAACGTCCATATGTATCTATAAATAAGCTCCCTTATAATACGAACTCCCAATGCGACCTCCGTTTCAATAAAGTGAATAGAAACTCTTCTGCGCTTGCGCAGATCTAAGATTGGTGTGTGTCTATTTTTCTTATTCCATATAGCTGGGCAAAGTATCTTCCATATCCATTCCGTGTATTTTTCAGTGGCTTACTTGGTCCTGTAACATAGTTCAATGCTGCTCGATCAAAATTTGCTCGCTTCTCTAGCTTCACTCGAGAAGACTATGGAAAGTACTGTGTGGGATAAGCTGCCAGTTGATCTACAAATTCGAGTGTCGCTATGGCTTCCCCCATTGGATTTACGTAGTTTCTCATTCACCTATAAGTATTTCCACTTATTATTATCACATCCATCCCTTGCTATTCACTATGACCGTCACAGCCTCGCCGATCGTACTTTCGTTGTTGCTTCAACTCAACTTCACGAAGCAATGCAGACCCAGACCACGTTTTTGGACTCCGTTATTTGGCAGCACAGAACTGATGACTTCCTTCAGTTTGAAACCCCGCTGTTCGATCATTTGCCCGGATCCAGGTGGAGGTTATCTAGTTCCGGCGATGGCTTCGTTTGTTTCCGACGGGTCCATTCTGTGTTTCCACTGCCTCTTAACGAGTTATTGGTTTTTAACCCTCTCTTTACCTATGAATACAAGATTTTGACCTTTCCTAACCCGTCTAGTGATTATCGGAGGTTCTTGTATACAGCAGTGGCCTTCGACCGAAAAAATGGCGTTTGCAAGCTCATCCTCTGGTGCCAGCTCGTCAAAGAAAGTGAGAGACATAAAAATTTCGATAATGACAGAGTTATGACTTTGGTTTATAACTTCAAAGAAGGTACATGGAAAACGATCACAGCATGCAGCAATGGAAGTGGTGCACGTTTCTCTATTCAGTGGTACAGTGCTCAGCTAGTGAACGAGCGGTTTTTGTGCTGGCTCTGCACTGACAGTATTTCATCTGTAAACAAGGTGTTGGTGTTTGATGTGGAAGAGGAGATGTGGAAGGACCCAATTCCTCTGGGTAATGGGTCTTTTATTTGCACCGGTCAACATGAAAAACAGCTTTGTGTGCTAAGCAAAACAGAGCAGGAGGAAAAGATGAAATTTGGGCTATGGAGGTTTGATATGGATAAAAGAGTTTGGGGACTGGTAGAATTCATCCCCCCGCCGCCGACGATTACGGATGAAACAGCATATCGTGTGTGGGGAGGCCCAGGAGTCTTCTGGCTTGAAGAACGGGGGAGAGAGATAAAAAGGTGGGTTTGTGATATCTCACGCCATTGGTGGCGACGTTTGGGCGATTTCGGATTGCGGGAGAATGCTGAATGTTTTGAAGCCAGCCTGTTTAGGTTGGGTGTATTGAAGAGCCACAGGGACGATGCCAATGAAGGAGGTGAAGAAACAGGATAAAAGTTAGCAATAGCAATAGCCACAGAAGGAATGAAAGATTTGGGAATATCATTTTGGGGAAGATTACAGGAATTCATGTTTTGTGTTTTTGCTATCAAGCTAGTTTTACGGGTAAATTTTTTTAACTAGGTTGGACAATGAAATTATTTTACACTTAAATCTTTCTAAATGTGTTGGACAAGGAAATTATTTTTACGTTTAAATATGTTAGGACGATGAAATTATTTTGGGAATGTTGTCTTTTTGGAATTGTAGGTATGATCTAAAGATTCAGTAAATATTGAGTGTTTTTGGAAGTTCCTTATTTGAATCTTGTGTTTTTGAAAAACTAATATTATAAATTCCATGTTTATTAAAATTGGGTTATTTCAGTTTCTGGTTATCTCTTGTTTATGTTTAGTCTAAAATAATTTGTTACATGGGAATTATTTCTTAGAGGTGGGAAACCGGTTTCAATGGTTCCGGCATTTTAAGAAGTTTTAGAACTTTATGTGACTATCTTTTTTAGGTGAGATCTTCAATGGGAGATTGGAAAAGTTTTTGGGAGCATTGAAGATTGTTTTCTTTTAGTTCCAACCGTTGAGGTTGGGGAACACAAACCTTGACAAATATGTTGAACTACCCACAAAACATGAAATTTGAGGTTGAAATTAAATTTATTTTTGGTGAAGATTAAATTCTATTAATTTTGAACTGCGAAGTTTAACTTTTAATTAGAAAGATTTTATTAACTACATTTGAGGATTTGGACCATTTCTGAAATTGTATTTGTTATTTTATGTTTGACGGCTAAAGTATATTGTTTTTTGGTCAAAATATTTAATTTGTTATATGGTGGTCACACTACAGCGAATTTTCTTATTGATTCCACGATGTTTGGTAAGATGTGAAAATATTTTGAAATTCTGACCCGGTTTGACTAAGGGTGAAAAACAAAAGTAGTAGTGAGAACCCGTGGAAAACTAAAAATATACCATTGTAAGCAGTGAACTGATTAAAAAAACACTTTCAATGTAAATGTGATACTTCAAATGCTATGTTACCAGAAACGGGACAGTTTCCACCGTTCTCCATAAAAACCTGTAAGAAACGAGACTAGACAGAAATGCTGTTTTCTAAGGTAGTTTTAGTTAACGGGTGCATATATTTTATGGGTATATCTTTTACAGTTCATAGTTCATTCTTTTGCAGGTAGTTCTCAATTTTGTATTTTCACTCTTTATTGTAGATTTCATGTACGTATTCATTCAATAAAGTAGATGCCTATGCCTAGTATACAGAAAGTTGATCATTTTAGTTGATTTGTTTTCTTTTAACATTTATATTGTTAAAATTCATAGTTTAAATATTATTCTATATGTAGCTCAAGAAGTTCACATTTAATTGCAAATTTTCTTTATTGTTCTCATATATATATAATTGTCCTTTATTTTAGTTGATTTGTTTTCCTTTAACATTTGTATGGTTAAAATTCATAGTTTACATATAGAATTATATGTGGCTTAAGAAGTTCACATTTAATTGCAAATTCTATTTTTTGTTTATATATATATATATATATATATATATATATATTTATATTATATATATATATATAATTATTGGATTTTATTTTTCAAAGAAACAATAATTAGCTGAAGGCCCAAAATGCATAAGAATGTATACACTAAATTCAATGACTAGGAAGCATAAGAATGTATATATTTAATAGTTAATTTGCTAAGTATAATTTTAGTATTCAAATTATTTAGTTTTTTAATACAATTTGGGTTGGAAATTTAGTTGAAACTATATTAAAAATTGAAACTAATTCTGTATTTTTCATTTTTATTTTCATTTTCTCTCTCCTCATTTCTTGAGTGCGAAACCTCTAACTCGATTTCTCCTAACGTTGTCGTTTCTCGTTTCTCGTACCTCATAACATGATTATATAGCAATCTTTAATTTGCACGCTTCCCACTTGCAAACTTATTGTAACAAACACTGCACATCATGCCATCTCCATTTGCATTGTCATGCGTCATGCAACCCCTCCACTACTTACACTTACACTTACAACGTCCAATCCAAAATAATTTGTGGCAATAACCAGTTCAAAATTGAAGTCATAAGTATTCTGGTGTAATGTTGCAGGATTGTTGCCAACTGGATCTGAAATTCCATATAATTTGAATGGAGTAGCCAATTTCTCTATTGTCTAATTTCACTATATATAGAAGTATAATCATATCTTCACCCAATGCGAATGTTCTGACAGAGTCCCAGTGACATTTCCATTTCCATTTCTAGTGAATGGTTCTTAGGCATGTCATGTTTCTCATCGGAATTTTGTACCAGTGTAGAGGTTGTTGGCATGCCCATCGACGATCGAGGGATTTGTGCATAATGGAAGGGAGGCTACATGGTAGGTTATATGGTTTTTTGATAAAGGAGGAAAATAATTTTGAGGGAAAGGCACTCTATTTTAGCTTAGTGGTGTGAGAGGGAATCTTGTAAGTTATTTTTCCATCAAATCCATAGAGAGCAAGAACACTACTTCGAGGTTATCTAGAAATTTCACATTGAGTTGCACAGTGGGTAATTCATCAAGGACACGACAAACTACATCCGTGTAGGCAAGGTAGTAGTATAATAATCTTTTATAATTAAATCATGCGCGTGAACATCCATGGGAAATTTATTCAATATACATGTAAATATTTGATTAAAATATTTTAGTTTTTCTTTCTTACCCATTTTAATATGTCTGATTCCCGCAAGCAAAATGGCTGGAGCTTTATCATTAGAAAATTTCTCTAAGAATGTGTGTTTGAACTCCCTTGAGTTATGGATTGAATTAGGAGGAAGGTTATGGTACCCAACCGAACCTCTACCTTCTAGAGTATATGGAAACAATCTACATGCAAAATCATCAAAACATACTTCTAACATCTAAAGATGTAAGTAAAAATCATCAATGTGGTCCTCAGCCTTGATTTTCTTATCAGGATCGTACTTGAGAGTAGCTTTTCCGGGTGTTTGGGGATGCAATGAAGATTTTCCTGAAGAGAAAGTGGCCCTTAGGCCATACAATCCAATTGTTTGTCAACCATGCCTTCTCCTTCTTCCTCATCTACACTCTCTAATTTTGAAGAGTCTTCTTCTTCACTATTTTAGTTCTCAGTCTAATTAGGATGCTCTTCTCTTAGTTGTTCTTTGTCAAAAAATGGAAAATCCTCCTCGTCTCCATCCAAATTCTTAATAGGTGGAAGGTCCCCTTGTTGATGTGCTCTTTCAGTAGAATCAACTAACTCTTCAAGGGTTGTAATAACCAAATCTTCTACTGAAGAAACCAATACGCCACTGCTAGTTGTTTCTTTCTTTATTGGCATATGACAAAGAATAAAAACAATAGGAAGTAAACCCGAAGATCTTGCAAATTTACGAATATTAGGTCAGATTATCCAAATTTAATCATAAGTGACCTCAAAATATTGTCTCAGACCAAGAATACATGACTCTCCTCTTTGAGGATCATGAGATGGATTTGAACTCAGAGCATTATTACCTTGCGTGGAAGATTGTTTGTTAATATGTGGTGAATTGTAAACCATAAAATGGATATTGTCCTTCTAGGGCTAGAAAGTATTGATGGTTTTGGATTCTGCCAACAAAAAGGGGGTCTCCCTGATATCAAATCCCAATTAGACCTTATTCCATTTGGAGTAGAAGCCCCAACTAGAAAGTATGGATAATTACCACTATCTTAAAGATTTTCCTTGGATGCAATTAAATGACACAAGAGAAATACATGCACTTCCGAGATAAGAAAGTATATTAGCCTTGTGATATATTCAATTGTAAAGTATATGATGACTCTTTCATGAAATGGAAAAGAAAGTAAGTCTTTGAAAGAAAAGTAATAGTATTATCCTAGCAAAGACACACATAAATATAATAGAATCATTAGTAACTTAGAAAAATAGTTCACCCATACTCTATGATCATGAAAGCATATACAACAAAAATTCAATAAGATTGTAACCACCTGCTCCCATAATTACCCACTTTCACAAGCCTACTAAGGTAAGCATGAGATGAGCATTAATAGGACATGACCTAACATCTAAGTTCCACGGTTGGAAGTGGGGTCTACAACTGAAACGTTTTTTACCTTCCTCAAGGACTAAAAATCACTCAGGAGCCAAATATTCACCCTTGGTGATCAATAACTTAGCTAAAACCCATTTTCTATAACGTATACCTATGACCATACACTTGGCACTGCATCCATGTAGTTACTAGGCTATAACCGCACTCACAATCTTGCCTCCATTCGGTTGTGGTCCAAAAGCTCCAGTTTTGTGCCTGTAGTTATGGGATCTCCAAACCACTGCCCAAAAATTCTTGTAACTTTCCAGAAGAATAATCAAGATGCTAATAATGCTAATCATTCTGAACTTAAACAAGAACTTGAACTAACCAAGCCTAACCATGACAAACATTTCGTCAAACATATGGTAAACATATGAACTACAGCTCATGAATGCATATATTATCATAAGAGTTTGAACTTATCTAAGAATCACTAAGAAGGTCTAATTCCCTCTCATAGTAGTTACAAAAACACTTTTTAGCCCATGCATTCATCAACCAAACATTAACATATCAAGTCATGAACAAGGGTCGTAGCTTGAACATATCCTAAAAGCATGCCTGTAACAAACATATAAGTAGAATAGGAACCATGAAAAATATATCATATAATCAACATAATATCAAGTACATATGTTAATTAATCACACCATGAAACTATATCTTAGATACATATGCAAAATCCAACCAAGTGAGGGGCTTCCATGTACCAGCTGACCATAGATTGGGTTGAACCAAATCTTTCTTTCAGCCAATCACCTTCATGCCATATTCCAAGCATGAATGTGGGATCTCATGAGATTAAAAATACATAAACAACCATGGTCTTCGGATGTTAAACCACCTCCGCCATAATGCTAGCCTAATATCACTTAAGCCAGTCTCGAGATCACAAAACCAAACCAAGGTTTGATGCGTCAAAATTCCTTCACCATCCCTTGAGGAATTTTCTTGTCTCCACCTACCTATTGAGGGGTTCCTGAGAAAACCATCTCCACCCCCAACCCTTGTTAATCTTCTTGAGACCACCTCACCCAGATCTAAAACCTTATGATAATACAAATATTAAAATTAATGAATCACATCACACCATGGCTATCCATGAAATGTTAAAGAAAGGTTGAAACCACTATCAAACCAGGTAAAACCCATGCCAATGACAACAAATGAACAAATACATGTACCGTGAATTCACACCTCAGTTAGGAAATCTCACATGCAACCTGTTACCTACAAATCC
The DNA here is from genome assembly GCA_000404065.3 of Pinus taeda. Classification (NCBI taxonomy): domain Eukaryota; kingdom Viridiplantae; phylum Streptophyta; class Pinopsida; order Pinales; family Pinaceae; genus Pinus; species Pinus taeda. The sequence goes on from APFE031569287.1 coordinate 193,525, forward strand.
TTTTGTTGAACTTGTTGATCTAACCTTCCTTTCTTTCCCTTGCCCTTTGCTTGTCCGTTTCCTTGCTTGGCTTTCATTTGATTGCTTTCTTTCTTCTCTCTCTGACCCAAACCAAAATTGAAAAAAAAGATATGAGTTATTCCTTCGGTACCTTTTTATCACTGATTTTCCTTTAATTTTCCTCTAATTTCCTCAACATGAAAATTTGTGTCTCTTCATCTCCCTTTTCTCCTATTTTTCCTTATTTTCATAGTTAAAAGCCAATTAATTCCTCTTTGTATTTTCCAATACCTTTGCCAATGTTTTTGGAAAATTCCTTAGCCATAATAAACTAGAAGTGATGTCCACTATAGTTCTTTCCCAATATTCAGTTTGGAATACGTGTCCCATGACCTTAGTCTTATTCTTTTTGTCGTTATTATCCATTATTATATGAAACTTGAACTCGTGGCTATTACAAAGATACATACTAAGGTAAATGAAATAGTTGATTAACATAATTAGCATAAATGAAATGACATACATTGAAAATATATAAAGAGTAATCTTAAAACATTCAAAATATATGCATGAACTGTGTCGAATCTGAGAGCTTTGAATTATGAAGTTAAAGCTTCAGGATACACCATTATAACGATGCAACACTTGTTCCAATAGTGGAACATTAAGTCACTACTTTCTTATGAAAATATTGTTCTTCTCTCCTATGCCTAGCTTGAGAAGGCAAGGTGAAAATTCCTTTGCTTGAGCTATGAGGGTCTATATATAAAACATGAGTTGACCCTTCACCTCTCTTATGACCCTTGAGCTCCCCTCATGACTCTTGATCTTCCATATGACTTTTCAAACTCCTAAGAGACCCTTATATTTGTACATGAATTTTCACATTCTTTGGGTGACCTTTGGAATTTTCTCTTCCAAAAGGCTTGAAGATATCGAATTTGTTATCTGATCTCGATCGTCCACATTTTGTTGCAATCTAGTGTCACTTCATCTTCTTTCCTATTGATTATCTTGTTTTTGCATCATCATAAGCGTATTATTACAATGTATCCTTGTCATTATTATTTAGCATCATCCTGTCATGCCAAGATACAGTACCTGCAGATGAAATTCACTAATGAGAAGACTACATCTGTCCAAAAATATCCTAGTCTAGTTGTCTTCTTGTAAATCACTAATTAGGCCTAAGAGTGAGTATTGGGCAAAGGAGAGGGCTCAAGGATTGAGTAGTGCATAGTTCTAGGAGGCAAGAGTGAGAGACTAATGATTGTGACTACGCAATGCATAGTTGTTGGAGGCATGATAAGAAAGACTGCACAATTGGGGGAGACAATAAGAAAGTGAGGCAGGCTTACCCACTGTATCTGCACAATGTGTAGTTCAAGAGAGAGATTGAGCCACTAGATTATGAAATTCTTAAGCTCAGAGAGATACAGAGAGAAACTGCTGACTGAAACTACACAGTGCATAGAAAGAGGATTACTGGGAGGCAATATTGTGTAGCTCTGGGGACTAGGAGGTACTTCTTGAGCACTTTGACTGCAGAGTGCATAGTCTTTGGAGACAGTGACTATGCATTGACTAGTTCTAGGAGGTAGGATGTTGACTAAGGCTTGCAACTACACCATGTGCAGTTCAAGGAGGCTAAGTGAAGCAAGGTTTCTGGAGCAAGGGACTCTCCGGAGTTTGACTAAGTGTGGGATTAGTGAGACTAAGGTCGAACCAGGATAAGACTTGAACATGATAACGCACCCAGAATGATTTATGAAACAACAATGAATAGTTAATACCAAAAATCAACATGAAACCATTAATACGATAAATAAACAACACTTACCCAAAAGTGAAACACTTAAGATACACTTTGAGACACATGTGATGACACCAAAAAAACAGTGCATAAGAATTTGGGAATGTGTCTAGAACATGTCTCTATAACAGATAGGACAAATTAGTATCAAATTGACATATTAAAAGTGTATCATCACTCCGTTTTACAATGTGAGACACTTCCCTTACCAAAGACAACACTTAGTTTTTCTTCACAAAGCAATTAGAAAACTTAGAGAATATGCATGGAATGCATCTTTCCACTAGAAGTGATAGCTCACCTGGTTAAAGTAGGCTCCATAGTTTAGATATAGGCCAAAATTTAGGTGTTGTAGAATCAACAACAAATGGCAAGGCTAATTTGTAGGCGACTTAGCCAACACACCGAATCACTGAATAAGGCCCATAAAATTTTGGAGCTAATTTAGAAAATCCCTTTTCATTGAGAGATGTTTGCTTATAAGGCTAGAGTTGAAGAAACACTAGGTCACTCACTTGAAAATACCTTTCAAAGTGATGTTGGTTATATTGTAACATTCTTGTTTTTGATAAGTCACTTATTAGATGAAAAAATAAAAATGCCACAGCAAAAATGATAAGTTAGGATATGGACCAAAAACAAAATAGAAAATAAAAATGTTAGGAGTGATTATTATTTTAGGTCCATATCAAATAAAATGATAGGGCAGTTGCTCTAAAAAGGAAGGCAAAATGAAAATGTTAGATAAGAAATAAAAGAAAAATATTTGATTTGAAAACAAAATTAAGGTTGCTAGCTCAAAAAGCACCTTTAAAAATGTTGTTTAGATTAATCAGTGCTTAAATTCTTTAACAAGGATTTAATTATTGTAATAAGATTTGATGACCTTGCAAAATAAGTCATATCATACACTTTTTTCATATCAGCGGAAATGAAAAAACGTCATATTGGGCACTGATAATCACTGGGCACTTTTCAACAGTGATCATTCACTCCGCCCAGATCAATGGTTATGGAAGCTTTTCGGCCCCCCTTCAGTCGTTTCCCGTTAACGCGAGGGGGGGTCCAAAAAGTAGTTTTAATTGCTGCCCCTTTTTGAAATGTGGTGACCCCATAGTGTTTTGGACCCCCAAGGCTCGAAACCATAAACCATCATGCCCACCACCACCCCCCCCGAAATCTGCTAGCAGTTTTCCTCCATCAGACCGTTATCTTCTTCCCGCATCATATAAATCCATTATCTTCCATCCATTCACGAACCTCTACGTCACTAATCTTTTTTCGCTTACCCATTAACCACCTTCCACGTTATAATGTCGTTTCCCATACGCTCCAAATCCATTTCTATGCCTAATTAACTGTTTAATCACCCGTTAAACATTAATTCACATCCCTCTACAAATTAATTTCCTACGACTAGATTTAAATAGTCAATTCAGCCCAATTTCACCTATAAATACGCCATGGCTCCAATCTTTGCCACTTTTCACTCCCATTCATATACCAAAAGCATTATTTGTCACTTTGTGTGTATTTTCGCCACTGTCATCCATCTTTTGATTAAAACGGTTTCTGAATTTCCCTTGCAGTAGGATGGATCCTAAAGCAAAAATAAAAAATACTACAGAATAAGGGAATCCCTCCGCAATATCACTTAATTTGGATCATATGCCCCTTATAGACTCCCTTTTCAAGATCAATGAATGTGAATGTGAATTTGATTTTTATGAATTGCATTCATGGTTAAAACTGAAATATGTTGATAAAGAGGACCCCATTCGCTTCTGGGAGGCACTTTTTCCATTATATTATTTTCCCAAGACTCATCACTTCCCTAATTTTTTTTACTTGGTGTCAAGGCAGGCATAATCCTATGCAAAGAACAATGATGACTCAGGATGGAAAAATCTTGATCACCATTACTGCGTAGAGCATAAATCAAATGTCAGTGATACCTCCATCTGACTCCCTTAGCCATTTTTCACCAGTAGCTCTCATGGACCTTTACAATAAATTCACTTTCCCACAGAGAGTCCTTATCTTTGAACTTTTCCTACCAGAAGATGTTGAATTACCTAAGGGTAATCCACCATATTCATCTCCCATGTTCCCTAAAGCCATTAGACATACTATCTCTCTGCTACCATACCTCCTAGTATATGAAAATAACCAATGTTGATGAATCCATCCTTGGATTATTTTCCATTTTTAGCAAATAATATCAACCTGCTTTCATGTATAATTATAGCCACTTTCTAGCTAATAATATACATGAACAGTTTATAAATTTGAGCACTCAAGGAGTTTTCAGGTACAGTTCAGTCATAATCCATTTATTTTTGTTTCAAGAAGGAGATCTATTTCCCATTCAAATTAACATACAAGATGAGTAGGGAATGAATCAATCAATGATTCATTAGACAGAGTTATTAAGAGCAGGATCATCCAAATTTACATTCTCTCAGTTTATTGATTCTTTTGTACATCCAATTCTCCAATTACTCAACAGCGAGGCAGAGCCTAGAATTGGAGAAGAGATTAAGAAAACATTACACCTATCAGATCCATTCATAAGCGTGTTCCATTATTTCTGAATGACCCAATTCAAACAAGGGTGTAGAGTAGAGCTTTCAACGCTAAGCAAAAAATATGAGGATCCAAGAACTAACTGCACGATGCACATAAGCGACGAACATCCTTCGAAATTGGTTTTTGCAGTGTGCCTAGACCGATGTTTGATAAGTCAACGGTAGTAAACAAAAACAATAGTGAATTAGAAAATAAAGTCGTAGTCTAACAAGACTTTTTTTCCCTAGTTATGGAAATTTCGGCCCTATTTTGAAAATATTTGGTGGAGATTTTTGTAAATTTAAGTAAAAGTTGTTAAATTTCATAATTTTAGGTGCCCAAATGTTTTTGATGGCAATAAATCTATTCCCACCATAAAAAGCATGATTCAAACACTTCATCTACAAAAATTTTTGAATTTTTTTTGCCTTGGCCATCAGAGTAATTCCTTAAATGACTCCAAAAATAAAAGGATAAACAATTGTACATAGTGAGCTAAATAAAAAAGTACACCTTTAGTGTAATAAAGAAATTTCCATTCCAAATTTGATATTTTCTTCTAGAAAATGCCATATAATAGGTTTATTAGTAAATTAGGTAAATAAAGTTTTCATTTTGGTTGGTATTATTAATTTTGTTGATTATAATAAAATATTTTAGAATATTTATAGTATATGTGTTGTGGGATAAACTCCCCTAGGGTCTTGGGTGGATACCCTAGCAGACTGGAGGTTATCTATACAAAGAAACACACATTCCATACAGCCATAATGCTACTATAAGCAAACTCTACGATAGGGGGCGTACCTCAGGTCCTACATTTGAGAAGAGCCTTCCAGGGTCAAAACCCTTCTTGGAGTTCCTTTTGCTCCTTTGACCTGCAAAACAATCAATTCAAGAAAGTACAACAGTATATGGACTAAACGTCACAAAAAAACCATCTTCATATTATAAGGAAAGGTAGTTAGTTATGCAATTAAATAACCGTTCACATATGAATCATAACATGAATATCATAAACATGAAGAAGATCTATATCAGGAACAAAGACATGTGTTTCTTTTATTATAGACAAATAAAGTACAGAAAGGAATAATTTCACCTGATTCATCCTTTCGTAGGCTCCAAGCGGAACCATCTCCAGGATTCGTCGAGTCTCAAGCCTTTAACAAACTCCTTCCATGACTTACTCCATGATATCTAAAGTAGTATGAAAACATCAACACACACAAGGAAACAAGGGTTTCTTGTAGAATGGGGGAAGTGAAGGAGGCACTAGGATCTTCAAACCTGGCCAGGGAAATCTCAACATAATAATCTTTCTCTCTCTTCTATCCTCCCTTTTTCCTTCCCATTGAAGCCTTTTTATACTTCTCCCAAAGTCGTTTTTTAGTTGGGAATTCGTTGGGAACAGTTGGGCCACGACCATTAACAGGAAATCAACAGGTAAAACCCATGATCTCCGCCCGAAATTAAGGAGATTTATATTTTTTTAAGTGTTTTAAGATATATACGCGGGTTGGGTATACACAGACCCATGTATACACGCATTTAGCTCAGGGCAATGTCGCGTATACGGAATAAAACACTGTTTTTTAAATTTTGGGACCAGGTCTGGAAGGAGGGGTTGCCCTAGGCCATGAGTGCAGCATCACAAACCATAAGGGTGAGATTCTATAGCTATAATAGATACCTCCTAATATATGAGGCCAGAAGGGGTACATGATGGCCGAAATGTATTAAGCAAGTTCATGGAAAGGAAATCTATCGAAAACTGAGAAGGACTACACCAAAATTCAGCCTGCCAATCCATAAAAGGAGATCAGAAAGAAACACTGTCTAAGGCAGGCATACCCATGCTCAAAGAAAGTATAACATGTCCGCATATCAAGTACAAGTGGATCCACTAAGTATACAAGTATAAATGACTGGAAAATACATAATGGATCATCTGATCATGATTGAACAAGTACATGTCTGAATGTCACATATAAGAATGTCAATGATGCTGAAGGATGAAGCAGATCACTGATATCAAAGACTGATCCCAAAAAGTACCAAATGAACATGATGGAATAAGATGGTACTACACTACAAACTTAGGTGCCAGCATATAAAATGTTGCCATGAATGAGTGCAACATATAAGGTGAAGTGGTATCAACTAGCAGTAATAGGAGCAACTGTCAAGTGAACCAATGAATGTTGATACAACCTGAGGTCTTCACCGACCACTGTGGTACATTTCTATAGCATGGGAATAAATGATCTGAAGTCGACCATGTGAGAAATCGTTTGATTACCGGTTATTGATGTATATCATTAACAAACGCGAGACTACTCACCGATAATGATAATGAGTGTCAAGGTACCCAGTACAATCCAACAAGTGTGAATAGATGAGCTGGAGTCGAACACCTGTAAGAATCTATCGATCAGGAGACAATGATGGTTTACCAATGTCGATAGTGAAGGATCTGCCACTAATGACTGCAAACCCCAAGGTACTGCAAAATGGACTCTAGATCTTTGCCCCAGAGCAATGAGTCGAAGTCGATAGGGAAAGATCCGCTAGAAGGAATGCATTAAGGCATCCTCCATCAATCTAGCGTGAGTGTAACCCGTAGGCCAATAATGTGGAAGGAATCAGACGAAAAAGATGTAGTAACCCGACTGAAGTACGTTTCCGGCATACACAAGATGTGGCTAGCGCATGGAAGAAACCCTCTAAACCAACCAATAATGAAAGCTGACATAAAGGTGAGGTATCCACCAATAGGGTCAAATGGAAACCAAGGTATTGCACGAATCCCAATGTGTGATAATGTAAGTTGATGTCGAACACAAGGGAAACCACTCAGTCAAAGACCCATAATACTGATCGATGCTGAGCACAAGGTAACCTATCAATAATGAAAATAGGGCCAGGGTGCAACTCTAGGCCTGCCCTCAGAGAAGATGTCGTTGTCGATAAGGACAAGACCCGCCAGCAAGAAGTCAATGGAGACCTTCTCAAACCGGCACGAGTAAGGGACAAATATAACTAATGTGATGATAGACATAGTACTGACAACCAGGGATGGCCAACTGAAAAATAAGTCAAGAGACACCGCAGAGAGGCCGACTCAGGCTAACTTCCCTTGAACAAAAGCACGACTCAATGTGACTATGTGGCAGCATATGATGACTCTGTATAAGCTCATTGTGCAGGAGGCACAAACGAACCCTCCATATGATAGGAAGAGATAACCAATCGGGGGAGAACTGACTCAATAACAAGGTTAAGGCATACCCAAGTCAAACTAAATCCCACCCAAATGGAGGAGACTTTGCTTTGAGTGCTTTGTTCAAGGGGCGAAAAGACTGAATCTAGCTACCAACAATAAATGAAGATACTGTCCCGTTCCCGCTCTTTTTGGAATATATAATTTTCTAGTATTTTTCTTTAAAGCTGGAAAAAGAATAAAAGAATGCTATAGTACAGTGGAAAGAACGAGTGTTAGTGAAGCAGATGATCTAGTTCCTGGGATTGGAACATTCCTATGCTCAATGCAGGGAGGTGAAAACTGGTCAAAGACACTCAAAGGTGTGTTCCTTCCACGGGTCCAGGTGTGTCAAGTTGTAGAAGTCAAAGGTATAAAAGTTTGATTTAGCAGTCATCATGGTCAAAATTTGGCTTAAACATGAGTCCAAGTGAAGCCAGCTCAAGGCCAAAAGGTGAAAATTGTCAAAATGCAATGCAGTAGTACAACTCAACACAAAGGACCCTCTAGGGTATATAAGGCCAGAACGAAGCGAAGAAGCAAAGAGGAATGAGTCTTCATCGCATAAGTCATGGCGGGACTACAGAGGACTCCCGAGCCTACTCAAAACAAAGTAGCATGTGCAACAAATGTCAGTGAGGTGCTAACTATGATGCCCATGTAAAGGATGGCTCTACCATTGTGTCATGATTTAAAGAATCGGCGAGTGAAGATGGTTTACGAACAATAACACGATGGGATCGACCCTATGGCAAGTTTATTGACAGATGGAGGCTATATGCATAATGCAATGGAAAAATGGCTTCCCTAACCTATATACCAGTGAGAAAACGATACCTACCATGACGGGTCAGCAGTCATGGAACCATCTCGAAATTGTCGAAAACGTCCAAAATGTCATGAAAATCAAACCATTCTCGACAATCCAAACTCCCAAGTTAAAAGTTACATGAGAGCAAACAAAATCAAGTTTTGAAAAAATTTGACATTTTCAAAGCTTATAAAAGGGTTTTTGGACTCATCATTTTCACCATTTGAGTTTGAGAGCAGAAAAGTGGATCAAAAGGAGCAAACTTCCCATACGCCAAATTCAACCGTTCAGATTCTTCCAAAGTCTCCAGGTAACTCTTATTCTCATCTTGTAATTGATTGTGACTAGTTTTAGAAGTTTTAATTAATGTTTTACCATTGGGTTTTTGCAAAAAATTCCTCTGCAGCATATACACGGGTTGGTAATATGAAACCCGCGTACACACAGGCCCTACATGCGACTGTGTGTAAAGGTACTCGCGTATACGCCATGGACATTTCAAACACAAAAACTAAGGGTTGAAAATCATTTTTCTTTCAGGATGCCAGTCACTTGGCGAGAAAGAGAGCATACTGCAGTAGATGATGAAGTTATGAACAGTCCTGAGGCTTTGGATGCATTGTGGGGATGTGGTTTGCTAAAGTTATTCAAATTGCCAAATATGGAAGCAAACATACGTCTGCTTGAGATGCTTCTTGATTATTGGAACGTCAAAGAGGATGCTTTTATGATTGACCAGATGCCACTCAGGATAAAAGTGGAAGATATCTACTTCATCACAGGCCTTTCCCGAAGGGGAGAGGTAGTACAAGCCCGTGGTAGGACACGGAGAAGTCTCTCAATCGAGGAATAAATACATATATATTTCCCGGGACATCCGAAGAAAGTCGGAAGTTAGATTTCCATCACACATGTGGCGAATCTATCATTGAGGATAATCTTGTTCACCATAGCTCGAGTGGACGGATCTGCTTCTCTGCACCAAGCATCATAGCTAACCATGAGCATGGCAGTTGATTGTCTCACCACTATGTTTTATTGGTGTACTCCTCTTCTGGCTAGTATGAAAAGCCAACTCACTTCTATCAAGAGAGGACAGACCAAAAACTTCGGCTATGGGACTACTTTGTGCTCTTTCTTCTTTGAGAGAGTTCCTGCACTTCGTCCTAGAGTACCAGTTTCGATCAGCACCTCACAAGATCCATGAATGGGCAGGTGAGCTGACCTAATGAAACAACTAGCAGGTGGGGAGGTCGCACGGACTGCATTTGACGACGACTTCTTTTCCTGGTGGGATCAGCAGATCATCGCCATTGATTACTATCCCTATGGCGGGTTGGATTTCTAAGGAGATCCCGATCTAGCATTACCACCGACCGCAACATGGGGTGACATTGGTAAGTGATTTTTGATGTTATGATTTTTTTTATTTTTCAAATATAATAATGAACTTTGAAAATGTTTTTGATAGAATCCAAATGACTAATATGATGATCATGTTCCAGATATTGGGCTAGTATGATCAGATGAGTTCCCATGGCACAAACGTCGTGGCCAAGGGGCCGAAGAGGTGACTGTAGACATGGAGCAGACTCTACACACAGTTCAGCGGCACTTGGTGAGACTGACTCACCGAGTCCCAATGGCAATGGTAGAGGACCTTCCTGTAGAGATGTAGCGTTACGTGGTTGGCATGCCACGAGACTGGGTCCGCACTTTTAGGCATGTGGCCAATGCAGTAGTTGCCTACTTAGCCACTCATCCTGAGTCGGGGCATTAGATATAAGGGACATGATTATGGGAATTTGTGTCCCAATTTTGTATATTTTTTGGACAAACTTATGTACACTCGAGACGCTTTATGATATATATATACATTTTGACTTTTAGATGCTTAATTTATTGTGATGAATGATTGATGTGCCAGTCTAATGCTTGATTAGCAATAGAATCAGCTAACCAATTATGAGATCTTGGAATATGCAAATAATTAAAATAAGTAAATGATCTTTGCAACAACCTCACCCTTAAATACTGGCGATATCAACATGGATCCCTTACCCGATAAATGTTATTTAATTGTGACACTACCAATTGTGAATCAAGATAAACTACCAACGAGTCAATTTTGTGAGAAATTGCCTCAGATAGAAAATTAATGATGTCTGTATACTCAGCCATATTGTTTGAAGCGGGACCGATGCACACTCCCCTTGATACCATCAATTGACCAGCTGGATAATAAAGTATCCAAGTTGCGGAAGCAAGATTCCGAGTGTGCCGACTATCACCATCGTTGAATCCAAAATAGACCAAGTCATCCATCAACACCTGCCAAAGCAGACCAAAAAGTGTTGATATTAAAAACTCTTGATAAAAAATGTACAAATATACATAATGTACAAAGAAGCCATTACCTAGCTGCTACTTAAGCAAAGTACTTCTTAAGGTAGAGCTCATTTTGAGGCTCTGCCAATTTGTTTCCTTCGAAATCGATTAACTCATACGAACCTTTGTTAAAAATCGTTTAATTATGAAGGGACCATACCACATAGGTTTTAATTTTCCTACCCCCAGGGTGTCCTTATCTTGGTCGTAGACCAAGAGGAGGTCACCTTCAGAAAAGACACGAGGCCGGACAACTTTATCATACTGGGTTTTAACCCTTTTCTTATGAGCCTCATTTACTGTGGCTGCATCTCGACGCTGCTCATCGAGATGTTCCAAGTGAAGGAGGCACTCTTCGAGATGAAGCAGAATTTAAGTGAAGACAAAGCCAGTCACCCAAATAACGCAACAAAACGATCCACAACTATCAAACAAGTGCAAGGGAGCAAACAAATAATCGACTAGACCACTAGAAGATCAAAACTCCTGAGGAAGGCTCGACACATAAAGCCACTAGAGGCCCTAGGGCTAGAGATGTGAAATCGATAGAAAAAGGAAAACACCCAAAGGGTAACGATCAAAGCCAGTCAAATCACACTCCAACACACTCAAGTAGTCTGAAAAAGGTATCGAGGACAAAAACCAAGCTCATAAGGTTCACAGCCAAGCAAACTTCAAAAGTTCCCAGGCCTGGCGCGACTGTCAGGCTGCAACTAGTGCCTTTCAGGAATTGGCGTGGGTTGTAAATGTGCAACTTGCGCCAACTGACGCAACTGTAACGCTATAACCAGCGCCAACCGAGTTTGCTATGGAAAAAATAAAAACAAAAGAGCCAAGGCCAAATCAATAATACCTAGGTACACCAAAAGGCAAGAAGCAACACAGGCATTCAACCCAGAAATCTAATCAAGCAGGAGAAACCAAGAAATAACCAAGAAACAAGGCAAGTTCCAAGCCGTTCAGTTTGTAAACCAAACTGGAGATGGACTGAAGTGGCGTTGATCTACTTTGCTAATGCAGAGCAATAGCGTTTCGAAGGCTATCTGGCCGTACCTCAGGCTCCGTCTAAAGTTTACAAATCAAACAACAAGACAAAACAAACAACAAGGCAAAAAGCCAACTCCCCAGCGGACTCGCCAAATTGTTGTGGAGGTAAATCCCCTCTGCAGATAGAGGCGATCCCACTAGCCTAAATGGTGTCTAGCAACAATCAAACAACGCTAACACGCAGGTTCCTAATTGCAAATTAAAGACCGATGATGAGGGCCTACCTCGAATCCAACGCTAGTACTTGTAGAAGAACTGTCGCTCCCATTCTTTCGCTCCATTTGGTCACAATCCCCATGATCCTCATGAACGGACACCTACACATGCAAAGAACGACACAAATACTAGCATAAAATCCAAGATATGCAACTCTATATCATTCAGAAAGGATATAACTCAAGCATCATTATAAAGACAATAAGAGTGGAACCATAATGATATTCGTCTATTATTATTGATAAACAAAGAAGAATACAACCATAGTTCTGACGTCAAATCCTCCTTTGGCTGGGTGATCAACAACACATGCCTTGCAAAGCTTGTTGGGAATGGGGAACAAGCCTCTCTATCCTTGGTTACTTGGACAAGGATCTCCTCATTAAAGATTTAGCCTTTATGGGGATGAAGAAGGCCTCTTGTAGCATGAGCTTAGCAATTCTCAGACTTTGGGACTTAGAATTTGGAGCTTGAAGAGTAGAATTACGAACTAGCTTGTCAAAGGCAAAAGGACAAGCTTATATAGAGAAAGGAGAAGGAGTTAGGATCATCCACAAGATTCATGGGATTGGTCTTATCATTAGGAAGCTTCCATGAGAGGTGGAGAACTACTTCCCTTCTATGGAGATTCAAAGTGCAACTGAACTAACTCAAACTGGAATCAGTTCATGAATAGGTTAGGAAGAACCTTCGCAAGTTGGTTTATTAAAAACTTTACCCAACTGGGTTGGCACAAGTGCGACTCTAAGACAGAGCCCCAGCTGGCGCGCCCTCTTTGGAGGATTTCCCCCATTGGCGCGAGTGATACACTGTGGAACAACGCCAATGGAAAAAGGGCTATTTTTATGGGTATTTTGCAGAAGGTGTGTTGGTACCATTCTAAGCCCTTTTTCCCATTCCAAAACATGACCATTTCCTACCCCTTTTCGTATCATCCATTCCTTAAATGCCTTAGAATTTAATTAAGTTAATAGTTTATAGTCGTTGGCATGCATATTAATTGATTTAGGGGTCTTGTGTTGACAAATTAGGATTTTAAGCCTAAATCACTACAGGAAGTCTTAACAACCTGTAAATGGTTTATTATGTGACATGTGGCATGACAGCTAGGTAGGAGCGGAAGGCATGGACGAAAAGAGGAATGTCCAAACATGGACAAACACCTACTCCGCATTAGAAACATTTCTCCAATCAGCACAGTCAACGCTCAGTCAACCCTAGCATGTCGGCACAAAAGGCAACAACAGCATTCAGTTGTTATCCATTCGCTTTCAAGTTATTTCCTATTTTGATTTTTGATTTATGCATAAGACAATTAGGAATATATCCTTGTTTTGATTTACCAAACGCAGCAACAGCTGCTATGGATAAGCATCCATTTTTCAAGGGATGCAATGATGTAATTAAAAGACAAGGCCAAGACCTGGGATCAGTTACATACGCACACATTCATACAGACATATACTGTTGTTTTTACGTTTTGGAACAGAACCTCTGGTTTTTCGAATGAATACATTGCATACTTGTTAATATCGTGATCTTGGTGTAGCCATCGGTGTGCCAAAGACGCGGACGGGCCCTGCGTATATGGTAGACCGATCACACATTTCGTTTTTTCGTTTATGCTCATACTCTGTTTATATATGCTCATACCCTGTTTATATTTGCATTACATTCATCGTGTAGTCTTAATTTAATTTACAGTCAATTCAATTAGAACGCATGCGAATTATATATGTACTTGGAGATTTGATTGCAGGGATGAATGCGTGAAATCTATGTCTGTACCTGTGTCGAATAACCCTCTCTTGGATTACGAAATATATCCCGTAAAGGATTTAATCTCAGAGTTGTTTATGAAACATTGATATAGATAATGGTTATGCACTTGCTTTTACATGTCTTCTTTAAGCATTCTTGATTGCTGAATGATATTGAACAAGGGTTGCATGTTGATGTTTCTGTAAGGGAACCGAACCTTTCAAGATAACCATATACAGCATGATAGGAATTGCATTTAGTTGTTAATAGCACATGATTTAATGCTTAGTTAGTTTAACAATAGAATTAATCTCAGCATTAGGAGTTATAGATTGAGAATAGATCCTTTATGCTTATATACTTTAGGCACACGCCTCTAAGTAAACGCACCCTGAGTTGACAATTAATTTAGACCGATCTAGCCCCCTAGATAGGACACTACATTTTGGCGCCGTTGCCGGGGAGGCGTACTTAAAGGACTGAAGTTTAATAGAAAAATCAACATAAAAATTTTTAGTTAACGCCATGCTCATTTATGCCTAGGTTTAGAGACAATCAGGGTAGATTTAAAAGAACCCCCCAACCTTCACAAACTAACCCATCACCATCAGGAGCAGACTCTGTAAAACATTTAACACCAGCTGAGGAAAATCTCATTCAAGCCTTAGAGGATAAGCAAAAATCAGGACAGAGACTTACACTCGTGGAAAGGCAAACCTTATATATACATAAATCTCAGAAGAAGGACTTTCCTAGGTCTACCACACAAGGAGAAAGTAGTGCAGTGATTCAATACTCTCCAGAGACTGAACACTCCTATCTCAATCCCTTCTTTAAAGGAAGTGACTCTGATAAATCCATTAAGATGGCTGATGAAGGAGATGGGTCAGCACAAAATCAAAGACGCAGGGATGAGGAAGAGTTCACTTTTCTTTTTCCCATACAAGAACCCCAGGAAGATGATGAGATCAAAATGAAAAATATACCACCATCAGTGCTACCTAATTCCTATGGTATGGCTTCGGAAGACCCAGACTCATTCCTATTCGAATTTGATATTGTATGCCAGACATATGGTTATACTGATGATGCCCATAGGCTCAGACTTTTTCCAGCCACATTAAAAGCATCCGCCTTGAGATGGTTCATGGGACTTGGTGAACATACTATCACAGACTGGGATGGTATGAGAAAAGTATTTCTAAGGAAATATCAACCTTATTGCAGATCTAAAGATTCTAAAGATGACATCTTTAGAATGACCCAACAGGAGGATGAAACCTTAGAGGAATACTTGGAACGGTTTATCTATAACTTGCAAAAATCCAAACACCGAACTATGCCTCTTGAACTGACTCGCTCAATATTCTTGAAAGGTATCAGGGATGAGTACATGGATGACCTCAATCTAATGGGCAAAGGTGACATCTCTGTTTTACCCTTTGAAGAAATCGCTGATTTATGCGAAAAGTATTCAAGGAGTAAAGCTAAGATGGGGAAGAGAACTTTGTCATCCAAGGCCATTAAGTCCAATTCCACAAGTGTCACAAGAGCTGAGATAGGCAACCTGTTAGAAGAATTCAAGACAGATTTATTAAGCACAATCGGGAATCAAATTGACACTTTGAAAGCCAAAAAGAAACAAGAAACTGAGGACCAGGTAATGTCCATTTTCTGCCCCAAGTGCCGGAAGAAACATGCATTAAAAGACTGTCCACTAGATAACATCCAAGTTTGTGCTTTCTGTACTGAACTTCATGACATATTTAATTGTCCTAAGG
>APFE031569287.1:222473-244078 GCA_000404065.3 Pinus taeda
AACTGTGGAGAATGTTCTGGTAACTAAATCTTCCATCCTGTTAATTCTGCAGTGTTTACCTTGGGACAGCAGCTGTAATGAATGGCATTGAATGCCTTTCGTATCAGACTGCTTAATATCCCTCATCACCTGCCTGTTCAGCTGCCCGCTGTCCTCTCCGCGTGGCGTGCACATGGCTCCCATTCAATGCAATACTAACACCCGCATCTGGGTATATATGATATTATTATGATCATTGACATGCACAATTGTCTATGATCATTTGATATTGCAATCTTTTGGGTATCAGGAGTTATTCTCCTAGTATCTGAGGAGTCATAGTACAACTTATCATTATTCTTCTTAGGAATTGTGCTCCTCATTTATATTTGACGTGTTTAGGGTTTATTATGTTCTTTTGGGTGTTTTGAATCAAGGTAGTCTACTCTGATGAAAATTCTATTGATTCCATATTAACAAAGGATAAAAGAGTACAACCAGAAAAATTCAACAATTCCAATTTAATAATCCTATCGGCCTCTCTTTGTACCTTTTGGGACAATTGCTAGTATTAGCTAATCTGTTTTTGTAAGTCTCGTTCACATTAGCATGCTTTAATTTATTTGGTAAAAGTTTTAAATAAAAAGTTTAGAAAATTTTTGGGCTTATTTTTTGGTGAGAAAATTGCTGGAATTACTAGTCTCAGTTATGAATTTTCCACAATCCAAATGCTTCAAGGATTTTTCAAAGATTTGAATCTATACATACAATAAATAAATAAAAATACAGTGTAAAAACACAAATCAAGATTGGACAAAATAAATTCACCCAATTATAACTAAAAACCACTAAAAATCTAATATTTATAAAACACTCATAACTATGTATAAATAAAAATACAGCAAATAAAAACTAATTTATACACCAATCTAATCTATTAATTTATTATGTTTATTATATTAAATTTAATTTCTATTTTCATAATTTTTATATAAATATTTTTTTAAAAATAATAATTCCAAATATTTTTTTTTTTGTAGGCTGGGGCATGAATTCCAATTTTAACTATTTATACACCAATCTAATCTATTAAATTTATTATGTTTATTATATTTTAATTTAATTTCTATTTTCATAATTTTTATATAAATATTTTTTTTAAAATAAAATAATTCAATATTTTTTTTTTTTGTAGGCTGGGGCATGACTCTCCAATTTACATGTCCATTAAGTACCCCTCAACGGGGGCAGGGTAGCCCAAGATTTGAACCCAAGACTTCCGGTTCGGTGAGACTTCATTTGCCACTTGAGCTACCCCATGTGGACAAAATAATAATCCAATATTACTTCTTCTTAAATAAATAAAAATTCTCATACCAATAAATTTGTATACATTTTATATTTAAAAAACAAGACTTCCATATCCATAAAATAAACAACAAACCTCTTTTAAAAAAAAAATAAAAAAACACACAAAGCAAACCAACAAAACCTTATAAGTACCATGCCTTACAAAAAAAACCAGTAATCTCACCCACTAATACCATACCCGATCCGTTACTAGAAAGAAGAATCCACGAGTCCCTAAAAGTGGCCGTTCTTAATGCTGGCTCGTTCAGTTAATTTTAATACAATTTCCATCATTTAATGGAACTATTTAAGAATATCATGTGTGGGTGTGGGCGATTAATGCTCCATCATCAAATCCTTAGAAGTCTTTAACAGTTTAGGATCGTGATAGGATCGATTAAAGGGGCTTATGCTTCCAGTTTAGGGGCTTCAGAGGACAGGCCTGGATATTGGAATTGGAAAATAAATTATGAGGGAATAGTTTTGAAAAAAAAACTCAAATCCGGAAAGTATACATTATGATTTTAAGAGATTGAATTCTATGGATTATGTAGTTAGAAAAATAATTATAAAGGGGCATTTCATCATGTTAATTTATTTAAAATTATTAAGCAAAATAACAAACATAAAACAATTGAGATATGGTGAACAAATGAGATGACGTTTATTCAATAACTAAAAGCACATTGTTTTCGCCCATAAGTAATTATGAATTCATGTGAACAAGTGAGGGTGATCTTTTAAAAAAAATAAAAATGCTCTCTCATACTTTATTTGAAAAGTGAGGTTTGATCATGAAAATTCGAGTAATTGCAACAACCTAATTAAATGTAAAATTGGATCCTAAAAGGACCTTTGTAGGATAGGTTTGGAGATGTACAAATGGCATTGTCACTAATAGAAGATTTAGGGGTAAAGAGAGGTCAAAGAAAGACTTCAATTAGACCATTAAACAATTTTCCCACCAAAAGTCACATGATTGTTCAATGGTTAGGTGCTTTCGCTAATGTTTAATTTCCCTAATGAGACACGCCAAAAATGGTTATCTTCTCGTTTAACTATTCACCCTCCCACTTTAAAAGGTCACACAATCCTTGCATACACTCTTTTCACCTGTTCTATTTCTTACCAGTGCATGTCCAGTCCCAAAATTTGCAAGTGCGCCATCGTCCTTCTACACCAACCGTAGAAATTTTGAATAATAAACACATATTCAATGGAGATTATCCTAATCATGTACTATTGTGGAATACATACATAATACATAAGCTCCTCTACGTTGATCATCAATATAGCAACATCAATAACAATAAAACATCAAGAGCATGCACACATTAACATAGTATGTAACCCAGGGAAATCTTACAGCTGAAAACCCCACACTATCTATATATTAATGATTGAGAACATGTAACATTACAATAGTCAATACTTCTCACAAGTATCCAGAACTATCTCCACCTGTTACACACAATACAACTCAAATGTGATCTCCAAATCTATTCCACTGCTTGCCTGCCTCCACTACTCAATACCTGCTCAAGAATGGATGAGAATGGTTGAACCAACCTCGTATTTATCTCAAAAGAATCACTTACACTGGGAATCACGTGAGTAGAGGCTATAATCATTTGGTATTGGCCAATTCTCATTGACATAACTCAATCCCATTGATTGTGCAAATCCTCATGCACAACTATAGTCACAACTAATAGCAATATGATCCTCTAACACTTGTCCCTGCTGAACTGAACATGCACTGACATGCAACTAAGTTAATTGATGTATTCTTTAGTTGCATTATGAGTTATTAATTAGTTTAACAACTCATCATTAGTCTATTTGCAGTTAGACTAATTACAACTAGTTTAACCAAGTCAAACTGAACACAACTCCATCAACTCCACAATCAACTCCACCAAACTCAACTGATTGAGTTCTAACTGAAGTCATGCATGCAACAAATCAACTCACC
The DNA here is from genome assembly GCA_000404065.3 of Pinus taeda. Classification (NCBI taxonomy): domain Eukaryota; kingdom Viridiplantae; phylum Streptophyta; class Pinopsida; order Pinales; family Pinaceae; genus Pinus; species Pinus taeda. Next base: position 225,778 of record APFE031569287.1, read on the forward strand.
CACAAAGAAAATCTATATCCTTCTGACAGTTGCATGTGCCACATCTGTAGCTAAAACTGAAGTGCTCTAAGAGAATAAGATAAAGTTTATAGTCTAAATATTATTATAGGCTAATAATATTTGACTGCTCTATAATTAGACTTGACAGTGTAACTGCTGTTGTCTAAAAATAGAAGTCCATCTATTTTTTCCAACTTGACCAATCATCCATAAACAACATCCTGCAACTCATAAACATGATCCATATGTCTAAATATAGACATAGTCTAAAAATAGACTTTGTGCCATAATTTGCCTGCGGGCCCACTTAGTGAAGGCGACTCTTTTCACTAGCTCCATCATCTTGTTGCAATCTCAACACCAACAATTATTGCAGTTTGGTAATTCGATTCCCTAGCTTTAAATTTACAGTCAGAAATGTCGTCCCACAAAGGCAAATTTAAGCTGGTTGTAGAAAGCCCTACATTGCCCCTAGTTGTAAACCTTGATAAACTTCGACTAGTCAACACACAGTATAAGATATCACAGACCCAATGTGAGTTTGATCTATACGAACTCCATAACTAGGCAAACAAAAAATTCCTAGATTTCAACAATGAATTGAGCATTTGGGAATCATTTTTACCTCAATTCATTTTCCCCACACTCATGTTTTTCCAGAATTTGTTACATGGTATCATCTTGGATATGTCCCAAGCTAGAGGGTTGTAATTGCCCAAAACAATGAAACTTTATTTGCAATTACACTTGAAGCTATTTTTCAAGAAATCTAGATTGATCCTCCAACTCCCTTGTATTGCTTTTCCACTAATTCACTCATGGAGTTATATCAGATACTCACTTTCCCTCAACGAGCTCGTATTTTTGAGTGCTTTTTACCTGAGAATTTCGAGTTACCTAGAAGTAATCCCATGTATTCTGCTTCTATATTTCTTGAAATGTCAAGAACAGTTAATTCTTTGGTCACTTGATTATTAGGTTATCGTATAAATGAATGGGTAGATGAAGTAATATTAGGATTTTGTCATTTGTTTTTTATTGGTCAGAAGCCCTCAATCATTTTCAATTATACTCAGCTTTTGTCAGATGTTATTCATGATCAATTTTTGAAGTTCTCTACTAAAGTTACATTCAAACACCAGTTGATTCTTGTATATTTATTGTTATTTCATCAAGGAAACAAATTCAAGTTTCAGTGGCAGAAGTTGAATGCACAGGGAAGACCTCTGCCAGTCATTTACTAGACTTCCTTAGTGAGGAATAATTCATAAAAACACTCCTTCAGTAATTTTTTAGATCAATTATTGCATGTGTATTTATGTCTAATTAGCAATGATGATAGGCAAAGGATTTCAACAGAAATGAAGAGAGTTTTACATCTTACTGAGTAATCCAAGGTTGGAGACTACTATATTTACCTGAACTATACAGAGATTATGATATATGGATGTGAAATCACTCCTTACAGGTTGCCTGTTTTTGTGCTAATAAGAATCTTTGCCTTATAATATATTAGGAAAATTTTCTGGAAATACTGAGAGGGGAGGGGGGGGAGGTGAATCAATATTCCTTTTCAATTGTTACTTTTATGAGTTAGATCACTTATATTTAGAACACAAAATGAACAATAAGAATAAATTGTTTTATTAATTACATTTTCACAATAAATCAAGTACAATGTATATAGAGCTCCAACCTTAGATGAAGGCATTGATCTTCAATATCCCAAGCTCCAACCTGTTGCCAAGCATAAACTAGGAATTTTGTGAGGCTCTGACCTCTAGGGCACTGACCATATCTTCTTAAGCCACCAACCTTGTGTTTAGAGGCTCCAACCCCTAGGGCACCAACCCTTTTCTGGTACAGGCTCTGACCTTGTTTCTTGAGGACACCAATCCTCTAGGGCTCCATCCCTATCCTCCAAGGCACCAACCTTGTCTTTTCGAGGCTCCAACCTCTTGGGATCCAACCCACTATAATACTTCATCAAGATATGTTTGGTAGTGACTCATGGCTCCCAAATTTTTCTTCACCGAGCCCTGTCAATCTTCAGCTTCACTGTAGTCTTCCACTTTATATCATCAATGACAACCTTGTCATATAGAAGGTGTCACCACTATTCTTCATGGTACCCAATCAAATCCTACAAGTTCACCTCATGATGACATCAACAATGCATCATGATCTCCAAAAGTATCTTCACAAGATGCTCCAAGGTGTCCTCATTGTGCTCAAAGTACTCTTCAAGAGTTCTAAGTATTTTACTGCTCCAAAAGTCCTAATACTTCATTGTCTAATGGATTCCAAATCTACCACACTGGTACAAGCTTCAAAATTCACTTAGTCTGGGCTCCAACTATCAAATCTGCATATACTTCAATGACATTCAATGATCTGCTTCAAGGGTGACTTCAAGGTATTCCAATTGTCTTTCTTTCCAATCACATATATCACCACAGGAGTTCACCATAGGAGGGCTATTGCACAATCATGTAACGAGCTCCAAAACTTGTGCTTGACTGTCCAATATAGGTCTCCACCACCTTCCTTCGATGTAGCTATATCTTCATTGTAGATATAAGATTGTTGATGCTGCAATCATAATTTAACTCTGAATCTAGGCTTCATCTCCACAGTCTAAGAGAAACTTTTGTCACAACATTGTTCCTTCAATGCTTCATACAAATTGAACCATCTGAGCCACTGTCCACTGTACGTGACCCACAGAAATTCTCTATCCACAGTATTTGAGCCTTCTTCAAATTTTAATGATGTTTCATACTCCAAAGTTGTCACTGCTCTAAAATTGATGCCACAGGTTCCAGTCACTCACAAAATAAATTCATATTTGAAACATAACAATTTCCACAGGTCTAAAATAATATGTCATAGGTTTGAAGCTTTTATGAACAAGTTTGATCTTTATTTTACAGATCTAAGCTCATAAAACTTTTCTTACATGTAAGGAAGAGGTCCTATACTGGTCGAGGCTTTGTGACACAAATCTGAGTTCTTAATCTTCATAGGTTTGAAGTATTCTCCTGCCCAAAACTGAGGTTTGTCCACAGGTAAGCATGGGACCAAAAAAAATGTTGTTCTGTCCACAATTTTGATGCTTTAGCCAATCAAAACCATAAAGTGAAGAAGGCTTGCAAAAGGATGAGGAATAGCCCAAAAATTGACCACAAAAAAAAAGACTTAGAGATCTTGCCCAAACTGAATTCTTCGTCCTCTTCTCCTCTTGTTCGTTTCTTCTTCTTATCTCTGTGATTCTTCACCGAATTACAGTCCTTCGAAATTATCGCCTAAAAATTGACTGAAACAAATGAGCTTAGGTTTATATTTATAATGGTTTTTCCTTACTGAAAAGACGTGACAGTTGGAGAATAGGCTGACATGAGAGCCGACATGAATGTGTAAGTGTAGGTCGGCTAGAAAATATTCAATATCTCAACAACCACCGGGAATGTCAGGGAAAGTGATAGCTCATTAGAAAGAGGAAAAAAATCCTCTTTAAGATGGTCTAGGATTCATTTTGAAAACATGCCTCCAAGGTGCCCAATTTTATTTTTCTTTGTGACTGCTCTTGAATTTTTAGTGCAAAAGATGATTAGGACAACAAGGGATTATTCTTTGTCACCATGTGTTTTTAAGTGAGGTCTCCACATGTTATGTCTTTAATCATCGTGTCATCAAGTGATCTCCAATTCATTCATTGTCCATGTCATCAAATGTAATGTCACCATATATGTCATCATGATAGTGCAGTCATCTGTCATTAACCATATGCAGCATTCGATAATTTGTCAGAGCAAGGGCTAGATCATCACAAGAAGAGCTCTTCATCAAGAGTCACTATGAGCATAAATAAGGAATTATTCATCAAGAGTAAGGACATCATCATGATTTCTAGGGATTCCTCATCACGAGAAAGGATACAAGAAGTTATAGTGTCTTCATGGTTAGTTCAAGGAAATTTAGTACAAGTCTTCTTCTTAGTGGCTTGACATAAAAATGGCATCATTAATAGCTTGACATATTCATTAATGATATACTTATCAAAAAAGAGGGACTTGTCATCATGAGCAAGGAAATCATCATAATATGCATGGGGCTATGATATCACAACACTATTTGTGATCCAAATAGTACCATATTGACATCAATGACAACCTTTATTAACAAAATGATGAATATGGATGACTTACATTTTGTATTAAGAGAGAAAAAGGCACAATTCAAACTCAAGGCAAAGATCGACCCTTTCATCGTCAATACCAAAGCGTCAACTAAGGAGGCAAATGTTTTACTGAAGAAAATGAAATTCAAATTGAGTTTCACATGGTCTTAAGATCCTTTAGGGATAATTTGAAAATTAAGAGTGGAGCATAGGACCACACCTTATGTACATACACCTAAACCAAAACTAGAGCAATATATAAATGAAGAGGAGTGGACAGAGAATTCACTACAGGTAGATGAAGAATAGATTATGGGTCAAACATCCATACAAACTCCTACCTCAAAAGAAACAGAAACTAAAAGGTCTAGGGAAAGTATGTCTCCCACAAACTCAGAATCTCAAGATACATACTTTCTATTTTTCAAGAGGATAAAGAAAACAAACAATCAAGGGGAATCCTCAGAAGAAAAAGGCTCACATGAGCAAACTACAATTTTTTTAACAAATTTTCCCACTACTTCTTTTATACAGATTGAAGAAACAATAGAGTCTCTCCAGGCTTTTGCTTCTCATCTTGCAACACAACAAAATATTTTTTCTAGGTACAAAGAGATTAAGAAGAAAAATGAAGCATTGAAGGTGACAACCTACTCAGAATTATGGAAGCAGACTTCTACTACCCAGCACAGACTATTGTTTGCTTTGAACATAGAGAAGTGGAAGTTCCAATTAGCTTTCTTAGAACCTATAGTTTGAGTCCCTAAAAGTGCAGAAGATTACAAAACATTTGTCTTTGCTTTTGACACCAAAAATATTTACGCAATTAATTATATTGACTTGCATAAACAAGATGGTAAGATGATATATTAAACATTAACAAGCTCGACCATGGTAGCATGTAAAATGCAAGCCTCTCTGAACAATATTCATTCACAGCTGAAGATAGTGTTGAAGAATCTAGGGCAAGATGACATTAATGATTCTTCTAAGTATGATAATTGCTTGTGATGTATTTTTACTTATTAGGGTTATGTTCTTCTTATTATTATTATAGTGTGTTCTTCAATCAACAAACAACTATAAAAAACAAGAAGATCAACGAGATACAAGAACACAAGATGTAGGCTCCAAGCTAGGGAAAAACCTCTCCTCTTGAGAGGAAAACCCTTTAATATCTTCTTATAGATTCTTTATTGGCGAATACCAAGAATTTTGGCCAACATTGAAGCCCTTCCAAGACCAAGAACATCTTCTCAATAATGTGATTTCTTTACTGCTTTCCAAGCCCAACATAATCTCTTCCTGTAACACTTCTTCAACCTGGATCCACAGTTTTTTGGCCCTAACTATAGATCTGCAACTTCATCCCCCTGGCTGCTACTCCTACTTCGCACGTGTGGACTAGAACTGCTTCTATTTTGCATCCAACTACCTCGCTTGACCTAATTTGTCTTCTAGATCTAGAAGGAGAGTTTGTTGGCTCTTCCTTCGGCCCTTTTTCATCAGATCGAACCCTCACAACAAAACCCTATCCAAGCAACATAAACGATAGCAAAAAGATGCAGAATTTTAACCCTCTTCTTCGCATGTGTGGAGAGAAAGAGAGAGAGAGGAACTCAAAACACTTCTTCTCCTTCTTTCCTTCTTCTATGTGCTTTTCTACTTCTTCCTTCGCATGAGAGAGAGGAATGAATGTGCCCAAATGAGGTCAAACTCTCCTATATATAGGTCTTCCAAGGGTACAAATTCCAACTTCTAGGGTGACTTGACAAGCTGCCTTTGTCTTGGAAGGCTCAGTAAAATACAAAAATAATTATTTTTACAATTTACAAGATTCCCGATGGGGTCTTCATATTATGAAAATATCCCTATTTAACTTATTGACCTAGGACAACCCTATAATCACTTTCAATTAGTGCTTGACCTATAAAACAAATTTCTTGGGCAAGAAAACCAAGCTCAATAATAATAATAATCAATTTTCTTTCTTTACAAGAATCAAAAGTACATTTTAAATTTATGAAGACTAAACCTAGTTACACATTCTTCAACACTCCCTCTTAACTAGGGGGGTATTCATAAATGGTACATGGCTATTCTCAATACTGAAGAGATCTCATAAGAAGAGTTGGACTAGTAATCCATCTATATAACATCATTCTAACCAACATTGTCACATAGCAAGGCCTTGAATAACAAATTTATCTCTCAATATATCATAGCACAATGTTGGTGATACCAATGATTACAAACACCTTCATCATTGTCTCTCAAGGTACATACCCACCCTGGTGTTCACCAAGTATGACCTTCTAGGACTATTGTTATCTTGGGTCCCCAACCCTCAAAATATATCGGTCCTCTTGCCTACTCTTATTTTGGATGCCCTACCACATCCTTAGAGTGTATCGAATGCCAGATGACTACTCAATCCTTGATTCTTTCTTCCAAAACAAAGACAAGAATGATATTGTATCTCTCCCTATGAACTATGGAAGATATATCAACCAATCCAAGTTTGTTTCTAAAATACACAAGGTTATTATTGGGAAGAGATTTTGTCAAAATATCAGCAGTTTGATCATCAGTGGGGATATACTCTAGCTTCAGTACACCATCTTTTATCAACTTTCAAATTTAGTGGTACTTGTTGTTTATGCGCTTCTTCTTTTCATGAAATATCGGATCCTAAAACAGTCTTATACAACTGGTATTATCACAATGTATTATGATAGGGTCCAACGGTCTTGCAAATAGATCAAATAACATTTTCCTTAACCAAACCTCTTCCCTGCTCACGTCACATGCTAGAATGTACTTAGCCTCAACACTACTCAAAGTCATTGTCTCTTTCTTTCTGATAATCCAAGATACCATGGAGGATAAATTCTTCAATGAGAATTTATCCTCCTATAGTAAATTCTTCAATGAGCTTCATTACCTACCCAATCAGAATTAGTAAATTCTTCTAGATGAACATATTTCACTTTTTCATACTTTAGGTAGTAGTGGACAGTTCCCTACAGATATCTTAGTATATGATTAAAGGTATCCAATGATCATGTCTAGGCTCCATTTGAAATTGAATGAGAACATTTAATGCAAAACATATGTCTAGCTGAGTATTCACCAAATACATCAGGGAGCCAATTAGTTAACTGTACTTAGTGGGATCCACTAGACTGGATTCAGAATTCCTTAAAATTTTCAAGTTTGTGATCATCGAATTTGTCATGGGTTTTCATTTCATCATATCAAACCTTTTCAATAGCTCGATCATATACTTTCCTTATCCCAGGTAGATTTCATTCGGTTCTTGCTAGACTTCCAGTCCCAGATAATAATGCATAAGTCCCAGATCCTTCATATTGAATCCAGCTACCAGCAATTTCTTACATTCTTGAATTCTTTCTTCATCACCAGTTATTAGAATATCATCTACATATAGAAGAACAATGACACGTTCATCATTCTCTACATTGATGTAGATATTTAGATTTGTCATGCTTTTCCTGAAACCAAACCTTTGCAAGTATGCATCCATTCTAGCATACCATGCCTTAAGAGCTTTCTTGACGCCATAAAGTTTCTTCTTCAATCAGCAAACATGGGTTTCTCTATCCTTTACTTCGAATCCCAATGGTTGTTCTATGTAGGCTTCTTCATCTATGGTACCATTCAAGAATATTGTTTTGACATCGATTTGATGTACCTTCCATCCCATTGATGCTGCCAAAGATATTAGAGATCATATCATGGTATACCTTTATGTGGGACAAAATGTCTCTTCATAGTCAATTCCTTCTTCTTGAGAGAAGCCTCAAGCCACGAATATAGCCTTAAATTTATCTATGCTTCTATCTGCAACATTCTTAATCTTATACAACCACCTAGAGGTTACCACTGATTTGTTTTCTGATCTTGGAACAATTTCCCAGACTCCATTCTTCGTAATAGATTGGTATTCCTCATTCATTGCATTCTTCCATTCTTGGTTTTTGGCTAATTCTTCAAAATTGAAATGTTCATCTTCAATGAGCTTCGACATGTATGTTTCATTTATTGAGTATATTTTTAGTTTCTTTCTCTCCTTGAATCTTCCTCTTGTGGTGTGACCTTCTACTTCTTGAAGTGTAGAAGTTAACTAGTTATGTCTGTTTCTTCTTTCAGAGAGAGATATTAGTTCGAAGGGACCTTCTTCTTCATGATGAGAGGCTTCTTCTTCCTTATTAACTTCTTCCTCAAACATAGGAATATCATCCTCATTAGAATCAGATGGGAGATCTTTGGATTTATTGAAAGCATCCTCTCATAAAAAATTACATCTCTTCTTACTTCTATTTGATGTCCTTCCTTTATGTAGATCTTGTAAGCCTTGGAAGAGTTGCTATATCCAACGAATATTCCTTTCTTGCTTGTGGGATCTAGCTTCTTTATTTTGTCCTTGGGAATGTGAATATATATATAGGACACCAAATATCCGAAGATGATCTATATTTGGTTTCTTCCCAGTGAAGAATTATTCTAGATTTATATTCCCAAGTGACCTGTGAGGACTTCTATCTTGGATATATATTGTAGTCTTCATTGCTTCTCCCCATATAAATTTTGGTAGATCTTGATCATGGAACATAGCCTTGACACTTTCTCCTATATCTCTATTATTTCATTCAGCTACTCCATTTTGCTCTAGATTGTATGGAACTATAATCTCACTCTTAATCCTAGCCTCTTTACAGAAAGCAATGAGTTCTTTGGAAGTATACTCACCTCCATTATCTAACCTTAGTATCTTTATCTCTCTCTCTGTAAGATTTTCAACCTCTTCCTTGAATTCTTGAAATTATGAATACATCGTCCTTAGATTTAAGAAAATAAACCTAAGTAATCCTTGAATGATCATCAATGAAAGTAACATAATGTAGATGACCTCCTAGTGATTTATACATGGGACCACATACATTAGAGTGGATGAGATCTAGAATCTCTTGAGCTCTATATATACTATGTCCAAATGGTTTCTTTGCATTCTTTCCCAGAGCACAACCTTTGTAGACTCCTTCATGGTATTCTTTGATATTTGGTATCCCATTTACAATGGAGTTTAGATTTGACAAGACCTTGTAATGAATATGGACCAATATTCTATGCCCAAGTTCACACTGACTTATCTCAATGTAGGAAAGTGCTTGACTTAGAGGAGATGAGAGTCTGTAGAGCCTTCCTTCTTGAACTCCAATGGTTCTAGCTTTTTCAATGCTAGCATATTTAGCCCAAACCACTAATTTACCATCTATAAAATCAAATCTGTCTCCTTTTTCTTCTAATGATGAAATAGAAATAATATTCTTACACAAACCTAGAACATATAGAATGTTGTTGAGATGAATTTTACCTCCTCCTTCCAACTCAATTGATATAGATCCAATGCATTTTACCGGATAGCTCGTGTTGTCACCAATCTCCATAGAGTATCAGGACTTCCCTCTAGATAGGATTTGAGTTTCTTTTGATATCTAATCATGTGTCTTGAAGATCAACTATCTATCACCTAGATATTTTCATCTTGAAATGTTCTGGTGAGGGTTGAGAACAATCCTTCATTCTCTGAAGATTTGAGATCTTTGGAAGAGAAGAGACTATTCCATACTTCCTTGAAACATTTCTTAATGAGACTTTCTAATGAAGAACACTTCTTTTCAAGCCCCTTCATAATAGATTTGACCTTCTTCATGCCTTGTGCAAACCATAACTCTGATACCATGTTGAAGAATCTAGGGCAAGATGGCATTACCGATTCTTCTAACTATGATAATTTCTTGTGATGTCTTTTTACTTATTAGGATTATCTTCTTCTTATTATTATTATAGTGTGTTCTTTAATCATCAAACAACTACCAAAAACAAGAAGATCAACAAAATACAAATACACAATAACTAGGCTCCAAGCTAGGGAAAAACCTCTCCTCTTGAGAGAAAAAACCTTCAATATCTTCTTATAGATTATTTATTGATGAATACCAAGACATTTGACCAACACAGAAGCCCTTCCAAGACCAAGATCAACTTCTCAATAATGTTCTTGGTTTACTGCTTTCCAAACCCATTAAAATCTCTGTCGGCAACACTTCTTACCGGTTATTTAATTTATATGGAAATTGCATGACAAAAGGATAATTAGTTTCATAAATTTGTGTTTTATAAATTTGAAGGACAAACTCTAAACAATTTGTCACCACTCAAATAAAATCAAGGATCTATATATCTCCACATTATATAAAGATTTTTTTTTAACATTCAAAAGACAAAAGAACAACCCCTTAATTTCTCTAATTTATTATTTCTTAGTAATAGCAAGACAAAATATTAGAGGGTAAATTTCATCATTGGGCTAATATTTCATGTGTTTCTCATTTTAGTAAAAACACCTTTATCCATTTCATTTTTTTTTAATTCAATACTGTTGTAATTTTTTACTCTAAAATTTGTCATTTTTTTAAGCTATATAAAATATTTAGAAATTTAAAGAATTTTACAAAAAGAATCATTTATCATTAGAATTTGAAGAATTAGTAATATTTATCAATCTTTGTACATTTTGTGGATACCTAATCATTGGGATTGGGTGAATATATGTAAATAATGGAAAATAGAAATATGAAGAGACATTGAGAGCTGAAGCCCAAGAGTCTCTCCCTCGTATATATCCATGAGAAATCTTACAAAGAAACACAATTTCATTGAGAAGTTACCTCTTGGTCTGACATGGTATCAAAGCCAGTGCCATATTTGGCTTCCCTCTTTCACTCCTATAACTCCTATAAGTTTCCTGCCATTAATCTGTCTCTCTTTTCTACTCTTTTTTATATAGCTTTCCATAAAATCCACATTTTCATTGGATCGGTGTGTAGTGAAGGGAGCGTATAAGCATTGAAGAACTGTTAATGGCAGTATGCAACTGGTTTGAGACCATGTTGTGTTGATTGTGCTCGGTGCCTTTGAATTGGTAATTCCTACTATGTGCTAAAGACCATTCTTCATATACGTTACGTTGGTGTTATTCTAGCCATTGTTGAAGACTGCAACTTCATTGACTGGTATGCAACATATGCATTGAGTTCCATACTAGTATGTTTTTATATTCATCAAAGGCTTTTAAATATGTTGAACTCTCCTCTTGTTAATATGTCCTCACTCCACAAACTTCTTGACTCCTTTTTGGTGGTACCATAGCCTCCATACACCTTAGCATCGACTTCCATACACTTCTTGACTCCAATGTCGATGCCTTACCTGTGTACCTGAACTCCTCCCATGCATATTCGACTTAGGTCCCCTCACACTCCTCTCGTATAATGGCCATTGTTTAAGTGATACACTGTAATTGACATACAACAATGCTCTCCCCTCCACTTTTCCTATTTGTGACACCTCCAACAATACCACTTCCATAACACTCCAACTCCCCAAACCACCTTTGTTGGTTCATTATCACTTCTCGTGACATCACAAAATCATACACTCCTCCCCATACCATTGACTCCTATGTATATTACATCCTCCCACCATACGTATACCAAACTACCCATCAGATTGTCCATCCACCTGACCAATTAATACCTCCCTTACATAAACCCTTCCCCATACAACACCTCCCCTAATAATAACTCTAATATATTCTTCACTATTTTTTTTCCAAAGCTAAACAAAGTTTACCACCAGAAGTGCAATTTTTTTTGCAATAAACATATTTTTAAATGCATTCATTGATCTCTATAGTTGGATTAGTTCTCTCTAGGAAATATAACTATCCAAAATGGTCGTGGAAGATAAAAAAACACTCTCATTTTGAATGAGTTGTGGAAAGGAGTTTGTGTAGTAGAAGGAGATAATGAACCAACAAAGCCCACCTCAGATAAGGAGATTTTCATTTGGGAAAAGAAGAAAATAAGGCTTATGCCTCGATTTCAAAATCTATAAATTAAGTGGTGAGTCGCTATATTTCACTATTTTCAAATGCTTTTGAATCCTTACAGAAGTTGAAGGAACTTTATGACTCACAATCTGAACTGGAAGTTGTCAATTGGTGATTAAACTGTTCAGTATTGAATTGAAAAATGATGATCCTCTTGCTTTAGCTTCAAAAGTAAGATCTATTATGCATGATATCAAAACCATTGATGTTCAGCTAGACATTCCTCTTATATCTTTTGTCAAGGAACTATATCCCACTTACTCAAATTATCTTGAGTCATTGCAAGCAAGTAGAAATCTCAAGGATATTACCTTTGACTCCCTTTGTGAAGAAGTTTGCTAAGAAAGAGAAGGATTTTGGGAAGAAAAAAACTCCTCAATATTATAAAGAAGTTGTGTGTCTTGCACATAGAGAGAAGAAGCATGCTCAAGATTCTCTTAGAGGAAGAGGTGGTCGAAAAGGGAGAGAAAGAAGAAATTTCAGAGGCAGGGGGGGCAGGCAACTCTCAAGGAGAAAAGTTTGAACTTCATTTCATGCGTTGCAATAGAGATGGACATGATGCATATACATGTAAGTTTCCTTGGGACAGAATTGAGCAGGAAAGAAATGAAGACAAAGGTAAAGCTAATGACAAAGATAAAGGTAAAGAACTTGAATCACTCACTATGTTGTGGCACATTGTAATATTGGAGTAACTGAAGACTTTTTTAATGCTTCACTTGCTTCTTGGAAAAATGTTTGGTTTCTTGATTCAGGAGAAAGTTTCCATGTGACCTTTAGAAGATATTTTTTTGAAGAATTTATAGACAATTTTGATGGAGCAGTATACTTTGCAGGCAAATCAAAACTCAAGTCGTAAGGGCTTGGCACAATCAAGCTCAAACTGCTTGGTTTCCCAGACTTTCTTCTACATGATGCTTTATATCTCCAGGAGCTAAGGAGAAAATTTATGTCCTTGATCCACATCCACCAACAAGGAAACTCCATTCATATCTTTGATGGAAAGGTTGAGGTCAGAAAAGAATCAGATCACTCACTTGTCATGAAAGGGATAGAAGAAGAAATACTTATGAAGATGCAAGGTACCTCTGCTTGTGCACAAAACTTCTCATAAAATTCTCATTATGATGAAGGTACATTTCCATCATGTCTTTTATGGCATGCTACATTTGGACACTTGAAATATGACAACCTTTGCTTGTTGAATAAAAACGGTGTTACTGAATTGCCTACAATTCCTAGGAAACTTATGCAATGTGATTCTTCTATCATAGGAAAGCACAACAAATAGTCTTTTCATGATTCACATTCCAGAGCACATAGAAAACGTGAACTCATTGATTGATATTTATGTGGTCCAATGCAGGTTCATTCTGCAAATGGAATAAATATATGATTATAGTTATTGATGAATGCACCAGAATGTGTTGGGTTTATTTATTGAAGAAAAAATATGATGCTTTTCAAATATTCAACTTTCATACATGGATTGAAAATAATGAAAATTTGCGTATTATCTCTATTCGCACTGATAATGGAAAATAATACACTTCAAATGAATTTGAAAACTATCCTCGCTAGCATGGGATCAAACATCAAACAATTGTGCCTTATAATCCCCAAAAGAATGGAGTAGCTAAAAGAATGAAGTGGACAATCTTAAATATGGTACATTCCATGATGTTTTTCAAGAATGTAAAATTGATATTTTAGGTTGATGCAGTTCCATGTGTTGTGTATGTAAAGAATATATTTCCATTTAATGCTACTAGAAACAAAAAACCTTATGAAATGTGGTATGGCCACATTCCTTCGGTAAATCATCTCAGGGTCTTTGGTTCCCCTTTTTATGTCTTGATACCAAAAGAACAATGAAACAAACTTTGTGCAAGGAGTCATAAGTGTATCTCCCTCGGGTATTCAAATACCTCCAAAGCATACCGTCTTTATGATGAAGTTAATAAGAAGTTTGTCGTATCTAGAGATGTAATATTTATTGAATCTTCCAAAGCTGACAATGTTGTTGAGCGACAACTTAATCACGTGGATAGATTCGGACATGAAAAATTGTTTCAATAATTTGATAATCAAATTCCACATCTTGAAGGAGGGATTCCTATACTGGATCAATTTGTGGAATATTCTTTTGAAGAACTCTCTCCCCCACATTAAGCACTAGCCACTGATGATACTTTGAGTGATGTGATTGACAGAATTGGGAGACTCAATCTTGATTCAATCTCAACTCAGTAAACTGAGAAGCCTGGGCCATCTCAGAAAGGTCCCCCCAAATGGATGAAAAAGACACTTGAAATCGTTCATCCTGATGAGGTTGGAAATACAAGAATAAGATATTCAACCAAGTAAAATGGAGGTGATGTAGACGATTCTGATTCACATGTTGATATGGATGTTTGTTATGATTGTGAACTAAATTTGTTTACATATTTTGAACCAACTTCCTTCAAATAAGTCACTTCTCATGATGAATGGAAAGAAGCCATGCAGAAGGAATATGATGCCTTCATAAAGAATGGCACTTGGAAGCTGGTTGATCCTCCATTTGGAACCAAACTAATTGGTTGCAAGTGGATCTACAAGAACAAGTATAAAGTTGATGCCTCACTTGACAAGCACAAAGCCAGGCTTGTGGAAAAAGGTTTTTCACAGAAGAAAGGGGTTGATTATGAGGAGACTTTTTCTACCACAAAAAAATGGGTTACCATCTAGACACTCTTTTCCTTGGCAGCTCACAATGGTTGGAAATTCCATCAAATGGATGTAAAAACTACTTTCTTGAATGGAGATCTGAAAGAGAATTTTTTTATGTCCCACCCAGAAGGATTTATTGGGAAGGGCCAAGAACACAAGGTATGCAAGCTTGTGAAATCCTTGTATGGCCTCAAGCAAGCACCGCAAGCCTGGTATGAAAAGTTAACTGAGCATCTTCTGAAACTCAACTTCAAACATTATGATCTTGATGATGCAACTTTTCTTGTTAAGAAAGTTGGAATTTTTTTTTTATATCTCGTGGTGTATGTAGATAATCTTTTGATGAAAAGGAACAATGAGAGCTACATTGCATCCATAAATAAGAAATTTAGGAAAGGTTTTGAAATGACTAACTTTGGGTATGTTCACTACTATCTTCGTTTTGATGTAACTCAACATTCGAAGTTTATATTCCTCTCAAAGAATTACACTGGAAATCTATTGAATAGGTTTTGCATGGCTGAGTGCAATCCTTTGACTACTCCAATGGCATAGAACTTGAATCTCACATCCATTGAAGGAAAAGAATTTGAAGATGCAACAAAGTATAGACAACTTGTAAGAAGTCTCAACTAGCTGACTACTACTAGACAAAACATTTCATTTGATTTTGGAATCCTTTCTAGGATTATGTAAAAGCCTTGTGAGGGACATTGGTATGCTACAAAAAGAGTTCTAAGTTACTTGAAGGGAAATCAAGATTTTGGACTCAAGTATACACAAGTGGGTGACTTCATCTTGATTGGATACTCTGATTCAGACTTTGATGGAGACAAAGAAACTATGGTATCTACTTCAAGTTATGCTATGAGTCTTGGATCAGGATCTTTCTCCCAGAGACCACACAAACAATCAGTTATAGCAAATTCCACAATAGAGGAAGAATATGTGGTAGCTAAGGCAACAAAAGAAATTGTGTGGCTCACAAAAATTCTGGAATATTTTCAGGTGAAACAAGTGCATTCAACTCCACTCATGATTCACAACACCTCTAAAATAATTTTGGCCATGAACCCAAAATTCCATGATCCAACGAAGCACATCAATACAAAATACCATCTGATTTTACATCATGTTGAGGCCAAGACAATCCATCTATGCCATTGTTCCACTAATGAGAAGATTGTAGACATATTCACGAAGGTTCATAATGATGGTTGGACTCATTAACATACATTCATATTAAGGGGGGGAATGTTGAAACCTAATCATTATGATTGGGTGAATATATGTAAATAATGTAAATAGTAAATAATGGAGAATATGAATATGAAGAGACACTGGGATGTGAAGCCCAAGAGTCTCTTCGTCCTTGTATATACCCATGAGAAATCTTAATGAATAAACACAATTAATTTGAGGAGTTACTTTTAGGATATTCCGACACATAGGAATAGTTAAGTATAACCTGGTCTAGTATAGAGTTAGGTAAAGTGTGTTTCTTTACTATGTACATTTGTAACTTACAATCCAACGGTCACGATATGTAGTGATCTGACGGTTCATTCTCTCCTCGGTATTACCGACACTTGATCTGTTGCTTGACACCCGATTGGTCCATGAATTCTATTTAAAGCGCATGGAGGGTCATTTGTAGGTTAACCGTGCATGAGAGAAGCTTATGTAAATTTTCATTCTTTTATTAATAAATTGCCTGTAGTAGCCACGTTGGCGCAGGCCGTGGACTGTTTCCCTCTCTGAGGGTTTTAACCACATCAAAATACTGGTGTATTGATCTGTGATTTGTTTGTGAGCGGTGTCCTTTTGGTGTTCTGTCTGAGGAACTTACCTTGTAAATTCCTACATGGTATCAGAGCTATTTGAGGGCCGCATCCATTGTTGATCCAAATCTGAAGCCGATAGAACTGCATGCAACTGCCATCTCCTAGATCTGTTGTTTCTGATTTCTTTTGGGCCGAGAGGACTGCTCTGTTGTGTTGGGAGCATCGTTTCCAGTGTGGAACCCCTTTCGTTTCATGGGAAAAGATTTCCGGTAGCCCTAGTTGCGTCATTTTTTAGATCTGGAGGTATACAGTGTTTATTTGCAGTTTACTGTTATTTTCTCTCTGTTTATTTCGGTTTCGGTTTATTTAACAATTTTTTATACCGGATCTATACCTTAAATTTCTGCATATGCTCTTTGCCATGCGACTCTGTGCGATCTGGGCAAATCAGAAACATAAAGGAAGATTTTTTCTCATGCGTATGCTCTTTTCCCTGCACCTTAGTGTGATCTCGGAAAATCAGAAACATTGAGGAAAATACTTAGTTTCCGGGTAAAGCTAACTTTAAGTCGTAAGGCTTGTTTTTTTTGCATGTCCGTGTTGGGTTTTGTGTTTTTGTTTTGTAGGGAGAAAAAGAGCTTTCTCAAGCAAGCACGCAATCCAAAGCATCCGTGACTAAAAGGAAACAAAGCCCCCCCCCCTCTCTCTCTCTCTATCCTTTTGTATAGCTCACTTGGTTCAAAGCTAATTTAAGAGAGTAGAGGTCTTGGGTTCAAATCTCCTTTTTGTTGAAAAAGGAGCGTTTTTTTTCATTTCCACACATTCCCGCACTTTGCCGGCGCCTTCATCAACCTTTTTTAAAAAGGTCATAACTTCTTCATCCGGAAGCCATTTTCAGAACCGTTTTTTTTGAACCAGCCTAATTTTTCAAGCTCTTTCCATTGGAACACTTAGTTTCAGCATATCTAGCTTCAGTTTCTGTAAAAATGGAAAGTTCATGCCAAGTTATCCTTGACAGCACCAACTACTTCCAATGGTGGTCCTACATTGTGGATTTACTTAGAAGTAAAGGTCTTTACCGAATCGCCACAGGCCAAGAAACCAAGCCAAAAGATGAAGAGAAAGTAGCCAAATGGGAAAATAGGCAAGATCAAGCACGTGGGTTGATAGGGATGTCTATCTCTCCCGATCTTAGATTCCATATTGTTGAACTTGATACTCCTGATAAAGCAATGGAGCAGCTTACTAAAGTTTTTGGAATAAAAAATGAACTTAGAGCCCATCAGCTTGAAAATGAGTTGCTTACATTAAACCCCAATGGTTTTTCTTGCATTGAAGATTTCTTGTCCAAGTTCAAGACCATTAGACTTCTTTTGGAAGGTGTCAAAGTTAAGAAACAAGACAGTGCCCTTATCTATTGCATTCTTTCTAAGTTGGAACCAGCCTACTCTGTGTTTGTTTCCACCTTCCATTCTACAAGAGAAGCCTTCATTTCTTAAGGACATGACTACAAGCCCCCTTCCTTTGATGCTTTTTTTGATTCTTTAATAAGAGAACAAGAAAAACTCTTACACCTTGGTCTTCTTAATCTTGGAAACTCTTCCAAGAAAGTGTTAATCGCCTAGCAGCAACCAAACTCAAAGAATC
>APFE031569287.1:259481-351921 GCA_000404065.3 Pinus taeda
CCGATTGGTCCATGAATTCTATTTAAAGCGCATGGAGGGTCATTTGTAGGTTCACTGTGCATGAGAGAAACTTATGTAAATTTTCATTCTTTTATTAATAAATTGCCTGTAGTAGCCACGTTGGCACAGGCCGTGGATTGTTTCCCTCTATGAGGGTTTTAACCACGTCAAAATACCGGTGTATTGATCTGTGATCTGTTTGTGAGCGGTGTCCTTTTGGTGTTCTGTCTCAGAAACTTACCCTATAAATTCCTACAGTTACCTCTTGGCCTGAGACATTTTAAGATAAATATGGATCATTAAAATTTTCCTTCATCATCAACATTCTTGCATCTCAGTCGCTATCTTGTGGTGACTGAAGAAGAGTGAGATTAACAATGTATTTAATTATGATGGTTTTTCTTATAAATTAGTGTCCAACCTTCTAACTATAGTTGAAATCCACACTATGAATAGGAATTAGGATTTTAGACCAAATCTTAATGATTTGATTACTCTGAAACACATGACTATTTACAATATAGATCGCAAAAGTCTTAGATCTCAGAGAAATTAGGTCTTTAAAAGCTAAATGTCAAACTTCTTTTTACTAAATAAATGTACCAATATCTTATTGTCACTAGTTACATTGAATGTAATAGAATTAGTTGCCACGATTCTTCAATTGTAGAACATATGCTAATAGAACTAGTCATTACAACCTAAACACTAGACTTAGTTTCAAAATGTTTATATACAATTTATAGGTTTATTAAAGATTTGATTTTTTTTTGTCCTTTTTCGAGAAATGTGTTTGAGTATTAATTTCTATTTTAAAATATGAAAAACTCTTTGTAATAAATAAAACACATTTTTATATATAGAAAAAATATGATATCCTATAAAATATAAGCTTACTTAAAAACTGTAGATTTAATATGTTATGATATTCATAATAAGTAAAAATAAAAAATAAGAAAACCTCATTACTTATAAAAGAACTATATACCAAAACTATGTATCTACTATAAAAACTCTAAATGAAGTAAAATTTATGACATAAAAATATTCAAAAAATAACAATTAGAGATATGGTCTTAAACCCCAATGTATTATCAAAAAATAAAATTTTAATAACTATTACATAAATTTAAAAAGTATATTTATTTATTATTGTTATTATTTTTAAAATTGAATAAGTACTTCCCTGATGGGGGTGACAAATCATAGTGCCTCAGGGATTGTGGAGGGGGTTCGCCACCCCAAAAGTCATGTTGACAACTAATATATTAATATGAGGCAACTGGGTTGCATGCATGCCCTTGTGAAGCTTAAAGCCATTAAGGAGTGTCAATTAGTGGTTTTGACGGTTGTTATGTTGCTTATTGTAATTATGTACCAATTTAGAGGTCATTGGCATGCCCATCGATCGTTGAGGGATTTTTTCATAATGGAAGGGAGGCTACTTGGTAGGTTATATGGTTGTGCGCTATAGGAGGTAAATAATTTTGAGGGGAAGGTGCTTTGTGTAAGCTCGGTGGTGGAAGAGGGAATCCTGTAGGGAATTTTCCCTTAGAGCCATAGAGAGCAAGAAAACTAGTGTGAGGTTATCTAGAAATTTGACATTGAGCTACAAAATGGGTGATTCGTCAAGGAGAGGCAAAACTACAGGCTCAATGAAACAAGTTTGGATTCGGTCTCAAAATTATTATGGGTTATCCACCACTAAGTACACAATTCTAAGCTTCGTGGTTAAATTGTGTGATTTCAGTTTTTAGGGTCTTTACGTATGTTAGGGAGGAGTGTTTTCCGAGAAAGGTGCTTCATGGCTTGCTTGTTTTTGTTGGACACCTAATCCACTAATGGTTGGTGTGGAATGTGAATAGTCACTAGAGTCAAAGAGACCGCTTGGTATGTGAAGACAAAGTGTCACAACTAAATGTATAAATGTACATTATTCTGAATAATGAATGCAATGAATGTTTATATTACCTGTTGTCTTCTCCATGTCTGTTTTTAACTTGATATCATGGTGGGCGAATTTTGGCCCTGCTCCACTCTGACCCATTGGTTTTGTCATTTTTTTCTCGATTAGCTCTATCCTACTTGCCAAAACTTGAGTGCTCTAATTGTATGCTTGACTTAACCCTCCACTAATTTGGCCTCTGTTAGAAACTTGTTTTCTCATTTTTGGGCACTCTCTGCAATTGTTAGTTCTCTTTATTTGCAACGTCCACTATTTTTCGGTTAATTTCATTAATTATAACCTTTGTCCCTAATTTTTGTGCATTTCATAGTGGGTCTCTCTTGATATGTACATTGGTTATATCTCAAATTATTCCTTCTCTATGTTGATTCCTAAAGAATGTTGACTAGTCCATTTGCAAGTTCCCACCTGTGGTGTTACTCCTCTATGTTGAATGGTACAAGAAGTCCCTTCCCTCCATTGGTTAAAACATGGCTATGCAATCTAGTTCATATGTGTTGGAATGTATCTAAACTGATCAAATATTTGCAAGATGTGACTGTGGCTTCAATGATGTGTGTGATCTTGCAATAATATATATATATCTATCTATCTATATATCATATGTACAGTGCATTGATGAATTACCTATGAAGTAGTGATGAATCTTTGCTTTCAAGACTCCTCCTAGCATATATATTATATTTGGTGTCAAAGACCGTGAACTATGCACTCGATCAAAACTCCTGTGATGCGAGGCCAATTACATAGAATTATTTGTATGGTATGATATGGATATATGCTATGCATTGGAGACTAGGTAATGGTATGTATATATGGTACATGCATTGAAATTTATATACATTTTGTGTTCACTTACTCTTGAAGGCCGATATATGTATTATGGTGGGCATACATGCGTTGAAGTTTTTTCAAGGTCACATCATATACGATGATATATATTATGGTTGGTGCATTGTTAGTGTTCCATGTTTCATCCTCATATGGCAGCATACAATTTGCTTCATCATTGCAACAATTGAAACAATTATGAGAGCGACTAAAAACAAAATCAACTGACCTCAAGATATATTATAATGAAATCTAACACTAATGTGGAGTGAACATTATGTGTTGCATTTGTGAAGGGGATCGTTCACCTAGTTTGAAGACTAGTACAATTTATTTGTTCTTCTCCATGGTTGACTATTTGTAATTTTGACATCTCCCCTCATCAAGCATCAGACATAGAAGTCTACAGAACATCGCTCTCTCATACAAATTTGGGTTTTCTTTTCCTTCTTTATGGTATTTACTGAATGATCGAGGTATTCAATTTGGGTTCCATCGTGGAAAAATAATTTGTTGAGAAAAATCCCTCGAGAAAATTTATGAAGAGCACTAGTATCCCAAGAAATCGATGAAATCCAAGCTCTCTAGTGAGTTGGGATTATTAGAGAAGTAGGTACAACTTTGGCAAGAGATTTTCTAGAATCCAACTTCATAAGCTTATACAAAAGTTAGTGTATAGTAAAGAATTAGTTAAGGCTATAATGTATCACTATGTTAAGCCTATAATATATCACTATGTTAATTTATCTTGGAGCTATTTGAAGCAATAGCTAGGGCCGGTTTCGAAAGAGCACAACACATCTCAACCACTCCATCAGCTTCTAGTTTGAATATTGATGAAAGAATGGACAAAAAATAAGATAAATTCATTTTATATTGTGTACAGTGCACAAAGTGAACTTCTAATATGTTGTCAATACAAGAAGTTTAGGGGAAGGAATTTATGCCTGTCACCTCCGCTCACATTAACTACATGGAATTTTTTTTGTTGATGCAATTAATTTGTAGAGTAAAGAAATTATACAAGTGGATATTGGTTGCCACCTACCTATTCTGTAGAATTTTTCTACAAATCAGCTAGCTCTGATACCATGTAGAAATTCCCACCTGTAGATCACCTGATAATGCAATATACTAAAGCAAAATACTTTATCTACTTCTACAACCAATTTAGCAGAAGCTTAATCGAACTGAGCAACATCAATAAGAACACAGAACACAGAATAAATAACCCGGTGAAAGCCTCAGCATAAAACCCCACTCTCTGTATTATCATACATAGGATTTATACAAAGCCTTAGCTCTCACACAACTAGCCAGCTCTCAGTAAAATCCTCACAGATGAAGGTGGAAATACATCAGGATTACACAAAGCCTTAGCTCTCATAGCTAGCTAGCTATTAGTGTAATCCTCTTGGATGCTCACAGCCAATCAAGACTTCTCCTAAGCCTTCTCCTCTACCCTCCAAGCCTCCTATTTCCTTGTGCAGTTTTTCCTAGGTGATCCTCCTGTTACCAAGTGTAACACTAATCTCTCACACTAATCTCACACCCCGTAAAACTTCACAATCATCAAGGAACCTTAATCCTTTTGCTTGGACGATTTTCCTTTATACGGAAAATATTCATCCAATTGATAGTACACTATCCCTTCTTTGATCTCAACTGGATCTCTATTTGAACTGACATGCATGAGTTATCCATGAGTGAATACTCAGTTATCTAAAATACAATAGTTACATGCATGCAAGCATTAACTAACTGAACTCTCATTAATTTAACAAATATTAAATTAATCTAACTGGACGTGACTAAGTTAAACTCATTCAACTAATTACAACTCAATATTACAACTCATCCTTATCTTTTTAATTGATGGATAAATTCATCAATTAATAGATAAACTGTTGCATGTCCTCACATAGACTTCAAGTTTGTTTTTCCTTAACTAATTAACACATAATGAATTAATTATTTAATTTACCAACTGCTGAATATCAAATTCGAATTTTACTTCTCATTTTAGTTCAGGGAGTTACTAAAAATAGGAATCCATCCTAAACTGCTAAAAATAGAACTTCTATTTTTAGAACTTCCATTTTTCATTCCAAACTGCTCAATCCAACAATGGTACCCAAAATGCTATTTTTATCACTTCTACTTTTAGCATTTCTTGTTGCCATTTTCAACACTCCCTCTCAACAAGAAAGGCTTCCTCTTGAACCCAATCCTGTACCTTCGGAATGTTTTGCATGTAACACTTCTACCAAGTGCGGTTGCTCCAACAACTCTCGGAACGAAGAAAAAAACTCCCAACTAATCTCTCTATTGGGTTAGAAACATACTATGATGTTGAAGCTCTACCTGCTACTGACAAGTTCTCCCTCTCTGACCTCTGCCCTACTGCAACATCTCCATGCATCTCGCACCGTTGTACACCTCTCTATGCCATCCTACACTAGTGCAACACACTTGTGCCTTTTGCATTGCTGCAGCCTACTAGATCTGTGCTATCTTGGGATTCATGCAATGTAGCTCTCTCTACCACTCTATCCGCATCTGTCTCTACCCAATGAGTCAGTTTTTCTACTCCTCATCGAGGCTCTCGTAGCGAAGTTGAATAAAAGAGGTTGGGTACCTCAAGGATCCTAGCCCTCCTCCTTGGGACGATCACTCTACATCGCCCCACCTCCTACCTAGAGCTATGGTTGCATGTGATCCCTCTGCTCACCTGGCTCGAAGTTTCCCCCTACTGGGGGTCTATGCATAAGTAGATGTACCTACTTGATCTCCTCTCAGCTTTTCTAGTTTTGGCTGCTCCACAACCTCCTGAAGTTGCTTCACCAATCATGGCTCCTCCATAATCATCTGAGACTTCTTCTAGTGCTGCATGTTGAAAGGTAATTTAATCTCCCTTTCAACCACCAAGTATCTAACCTTTGCCTTGCTCCTCAAGGCTTTGCACGCATCTTGTACCTCAAGTGCATGCAGATTCTTGGCTAGCACACCAATCTATTTCATATTTCCCGCCGTCACGAAATTGTCTAGAAAAAGAGTTGATTTTAAATCAGTGATAGCTCCCTCATCTGAACTCTAATTCAGCCGATTTTTTTTTGAATTTGGGTCTTTTTTCACAAGGAATTTGAATCTGCTATTTGTTTTTGAAAATTTTGTACAAAAATTTTTAGATCTTCTCTGCAAACTCTCGGTCGAAATCTCAAAACTTCGAAATTTCCTCTTAGTATACTATTCTTCCTTGATCACCTGTGCTTTGATACCATGTAGAATTTTTCTACAAATCAGCTAGCTCTAATAACATGTAGAAATTCCCACCTGTAGATCACCTAATAATGAAATATACTAAAGCAAAATACTTGATCAACTTCTACAACAAATTTAGTGGAAGCTTAATCGAACTGAGCAACATCAATAAGAACACATATAACTGATAATAAGGAATCAATCACACCTAACACAGAAGAAATAATCCGGGGAAAGCCTCAACCTAAAACCCCACTCTATGTATTATCATACAAAGGATTTATACAAAGCCTTAGCTCTCACACAACTAACCAGCTCTCAGTACAATCCTCATAGATGAAGGTGGAAATACATCAGGATTACACAAAGCCTTAACTCTCATAGATAGCCAGCTCTTAGTGCAATCCTCCTGGATGCTCACAGGCAATCAATACTTCTCCTAAGCCTTATCCTCTACCCTCCAAGCCTCCCATTTCCTTGCATAGTTTTTCCTAGGTGATCCTCCTATTACTGAGTGTAACACTGATCTCTCACACTGATCTCACACCCTGTAAAACTTCACAATCCTCAAGGAACCTTAATCCTTCTACTTGGATGATTTTCCTTTAAAGGAAAAATATTCATCCAAATGATAGTACACTGTCCCTTCTCTGATCTCAACTGGGTCTCTGTCTGAACTTACATGCATGAGTTATCCATGAGATCTTTCATTCATCTTCTATCTTTCTGATTTGTCCCAATGATGGACCCCCTTTGGGGTTTGAAACGTCGACTCAATGAACAAAAGACTGTGGACAATCCGGATAATACCACTGCAAACAAGAATACTCAGTTATCTGAAATACAATAGTTACATGCATGCAAGAATTAACTAATTGAAATCTCATTAATTTAACAAACTGTTAAATTAATATAACTGGACTTGACTAAGTTAAACTAAGTCAACTGATTACAACTCAATATTACAACTCATTCTTATCTCTTTAACTGATGGATAAGTTCATCAATTAATAGATAAACTGTTGCATGTCCTCACATAGACTTCAAGTTTGTTTTTCCTTAACTAATTAACACAAGATGAATTAATTATTTAATTTGCAAACTGCTATTAATATCAAATTCGAATTTTACTTCCTATTTTAGTCCAGGGACTAACTAAAAATAGGAATCCATCTTGAACTGCTAAAAATAGAACTTCTATTTCTAGCACTTCCATTTTTCATTCCCGGTTGCTCAATCTAGCACTAGTACCCAAACTGCTATTTCTAGTATTTCTTGTTGTCATTTTCAACATATTCCACTTGAGCCATCACCATTGTTTCTTTTATTTTTTCGGTTTCCTTAACTGTAGCATAGTTTACAATTTTTGGTAGTTTTTCGAGTCTTGAACTTCTAGAGCCGCTTTGAGGCCCTAAACAACATTTTTTGGGCAAAATATAAATCTAGGTATTTCTATGGAAATCACATTTGTAGTTGTAGTCCTCAAGATATATTTACAATGAGGTATCATACGTGTCAAACAAATATAATATGACTAAGTTACGAACGCAGGAAGTTGGCTACCCAACTAACCCCAGTGGGGCCCATAAACTCTTGGTGTTACATCTCCTTAGGTTAAGGTTTTGGTTGTTTAGGGTTTTCTCTTATTGTTCAATAATAAAATGGCCTTTGAGCCTCATTGTAACTTAGTTCAAAGGCATGTAGCTGCCACATCTCTTCTCAGAGATAAGATACCATTGCCTATGCTAGTGTTATTTTCATTTTGTTTGTAAGCATATTTCAATATTTGATATTAATAAAATGAAGTGTTATTTCTCTTGCATCTCTGTATTTATGGTTATATCTAAAAATTGTTGCAGTTTTTTAAAATATGGATTAGTGGTATCAAAGCAGTCTGCTCTTTCTCTATTTTTATTTGCATGTCCCAAATGAGGTAGGGATATAAGGAGTTAGGGCTTGATCTGGTTCAACATTTTCAAGATCAACCTTGCAAACCCCAATGACCGCCCATAGGGTAAGAAGAGAAAGATGAGGGAGTAGGAGATCCTATCAAAATATCACTTAAGGAGGCCCACGAGAAACAATGGAATGCGATGATTTTTCCTAGATCCTTCAACGATTGCCCACTGGCGGTGCATCCAAATCCAACAGCCGCTCTGTACGCTCCACCCCTTTTAAGTTACAAGTAAAATTTGACATTCCGATATTTGAGGGCCAAATAGATTTATATGCCAAAGATAAATGGTTAAATCTACTAGAAGGATATTTTTTTGTTCATGATTTTTCTAGTAGGGAAAAGATTACTTTTGCTCTTCTCAAAGCCGTCCCTCGTGTCAAGCACTAGTGGCAAACCTTCTATGAGCAGAAGGATGAAAGTACAACCTCACTTTTTTCAATCACCCCCCATGTCAAGGACTGGTGGGAAACCTATTGTGAGAAGAAGGATGAAAATATGATCTCACTGTTTTCAGCTGCTCCCACTTGGAATTCGTTCGAGGACACCATCAAGGAGTAGTAGTACCCTGTCGGGAGTATGAGGATAAATACATAAAGTGGACCATGTTGTGGTAGGGAAGGGACGAAGATGTGCACGAGTTTACCAATGTTTTGCATACCTTTCACACGAAGTTTTATGTCAAGGATTCTAAGAAAAATTTCATACTCAAGTACTATGGCTGCCTACACAAATACATCTAGGATGAGATGTTGTTCCTGGACATCTCTGTCGGGAGAGCATATCGATTTACCATCAAGATTTATTGTAGGTTTAAACATAAGAAGAGAGACTTTGGATTTGTGAATCCAAAGCAAGGGAAAAGTGCCCCCAAACCACAAAACAACTGACAAAGCCAAGGCAGGATGGCCCAAGACAACCTGCCAAAGCCACAAGCAAAGGAAAACACCATGAAGTCGAAGAAGGACATGGGAAAGTGGTGTGAATTCCATAAGATCTCCACTCACCACACAAGTGAGTATTAGGCCAAGCAATCACTAGTGCCTGAGTTGAAGGCTTCAAAATTAGATGGGTGTTACGACTCTGAGTCAGAACTCGACAAGGGGAATGAAAAAGGGAAGTAGATTATTGATGTGAATCCCAACTCCATTGTTGCCACCATGAAGATCTAGAAGGAGGAACCGGAAGATCCAAAGGAGGAGGAGTGTCTCTTCCACTCCCAGATGTGGGTAAAGGGTTCCCCACTATAGTTCTTTGTCGATAGCGGGAGCCAGAAGAACCTCATTTCAGTAGAGGTCATGAAGCGACTGGGCTTACCGACCATAACACACCCACAATCATACACCATCAGGTGGCTTCACCAAGGACGGGATCTTCACGTGAGCCAATAGTGCCACCTTCCATACAACATCAAGCCCTTCATGGATGAGGTATTATGTGACATTTCTCCCCTTGATACTTGTGATGTATTATTAGGCCAACCATACTTGTGGAAGAGACATGTTGTGTATGAGTCAAGGCCTTGCACAATCTCTCTGGTTACTACAAAACAATCCAATAAGCTCATTTACAAAACAAGGAAATTTGATTTCCTAATGATATTCCCTTAAGGAAAGCAGAAGACGGTGGCCACAACCTCTAAACAAGGCCACTATGCATGAAAAAAACAGATGAACAAGTTTTTTGAGGAGTACAAGGACATATTCACCTCCCCTATAAGTGTGCCTCTACACTGTCAGGTCAAGCACTCCATCGATCTGACACCAACTGCATCATTGCCCAATGGTCCAATCTATCAGTGCTCTATTTTGGAGAATGATGAAATCAAGAGGAAAATTTAGGAGTTTTTGTAGAAGGGTCACATCTGGCCAAGTTCATTTCCCTGTGGGAGACTGATCGTGTTTGTACAGAAGAAGGATGGGAATTGGAGACTCTGTATTGACTATTGGGTGCTAAATAAGATCACTGTTCGGAATAGGTACCTGATCCCATGGATTGATGACCTTATGGACCAACTCAGGCGGGGGGATATTTCAACAAGATTTACTTGAAGTCCTAATATCACCAGGCACCAATCGAACCCTCCGATGTGTGGAAGACTACCTTCAAAGACAAGGAGGGCCTTTTTGAATGGTTGGTTATGCCTTTCGGGTTGACGAATGCTCCTACAACCTTCATGAGGCTAATGGTTGACATCTTGCGGCCATTCACCAACTCATTTGTAGTGGTATACTTGGTTGACATATTGATCTTCAGCTAGAGTTTGGAAGAGTGCCTCCACTACATCCGACAAGTTCTCCAAACACTACGGCAACACAAGCTCTGTGCCAATTTGGAGAAATGCACTTTTGGCATGACCTAGGTTCAATATCTAGGATACATTATTGATGAACTGGGGGTGAACATGGATCCATCCAAGATCCAAGTCATTCGAGATTAGCCAGCCCCAACCACTCTGATAGAGCTTTGCAACTTTCTGGGTCTTGACAATTTCTAGCACAGGTTTGTGTTGTGGTTCTTTCATATCACTTGGCCCTTGAGTCAAGTCACCAAGGGAGGAGTGAAAGAAAAATTATTTTGGCATGTATCTCAATAGAAGTCATTCATAGAGTTGAAACATCACTTCTGCTCTACTCCAGTGCTCACATTACCAGACTTGCAACAAGCATCAAGACAGATGCCTCTGACTATGCTATTAAGGCAGTCCTTACTCAATAGGGGCATCCAATGGCATATCACAGTGAGACACTTTCAGACACAGTACATAAGTATCCCACTTATGAAAAAGATATGTATTCCATTGTGTAGGTTTGTCGACACTGGAAGCATTAAATTTTGGGGAAGGAAATGGTCATCCACATAGACCACCAACCCCTACAGTTCATACAAGCACAAGGGAAGTTGCAAGAAGATCACCATCAGAAGTGGTCAACATACCTGCAACAGTTCCATTTGAATATCATGTATAAGAAGGGAAGCACCGTTAATGTTGCAGACTTCCTCAACTGACCATTGATCATGGTGTTAATCACCATGCTCAACTCTTGTGGGCACGATACTTCTGATTGGCCACTTCTCTACAAAAGCAACCCAGAATTTGGAGACACATACCATACACTCTTGGAGGGTCAGCAAGTTCCATATTTTTACCTCCAGGATGCTTTGTTATGCCACCTAGGACACCTTTGTGTTCCTTCAAGCGAACGTTCCAAGATTATTTGGGAAGTGCACTACAGTCGAGTAGCTGGGAATTTCGCGGTCGAGAAAATGGTGGCAGTACTAAAAAAGTATTTCTATTGGCCGAATCTTCGACAAGATGTTGGGAAGTACATCAGATCCTGCAATTCCTATGCCATTGCCAAACCGACCCTCAAGAATAAAAGCCTCTATGCTATGTTTCCTACTTCTAGTTGACCTTGGGAATCCATCTCCATGGATTACATGTCGGGCCTTCCTTGTACTAAGCATGGAAACGACTATGTTTTTGTACTCATTAACAAATCCTCGAAGATGGCCATTATGGCAGTCTGCAAGAAGAATATCATAGTAGAAGCCACTGCTAAACTCTTCTTTGAACGAGTGTGGGTACACTTTGGGATCCCATAGTCTATCATATTAGGTTAGGAAAATAGTTTCCTTAGTACATTTTGGTCCAGTCTCTGGTTGATGCTGGACACCAAGCTTAGTAAATCCACAACTTTCCATCCCCAATCTAATGGCTAGAAAGAGGTCATCAACAAGATGATCATACACATTATGCACATGTACAACTCAAAGAATACACACACATGGGATGAGAGGCTCCCCTATTTCCAACACAACTATCACAGGGCTCTCTATAGCTCGGCTGGCCAAAGTCCTTTTTCAATGGGCTTAGGATTCCAGCCACTATGTCCCATTAATGTGGCCATACCATTTGCAATGACTCAGGCATATTCGACTCGTGTTTGGTTCGACGCCGACAAGGCAAATAGATTCATTGATCACATTCAACACATCTTCCAATAGGTCCATGAAATATTGGAAAAATCTAATGCTAAGTACAAGCATTGGCATGATCAACATCAGGTGCGACACAAGTTCGAGGTGAGCAACAAAGTTTGGCTACATTTACAGAAGGATCGCCTCGCTGGGCCCCACCGCAAGATTCTCCTTCTTTGATATGGGTCATACACCATCACAAGGTTGTGGGAGATAATTATTTTGAGCTCAACCTTGCCCCATTCCTTGGCCTACACCCAGTGTTCAATCTGGATCGCCTTCGGCTATAATTTCCATCATTACCAGACACATCCGACATTGCATGACAACTCACACCAATAGATTTAAATCCAGACTACATGGAACAAGCTGAACTGATCGGATTATTGACACGTAGATCAAGAACACTTGCCAGCATACATCCAATTGTATCGAGTTGTCAAAGTTGGCCAACTCCTGCACCAAGGCAAATGGCTCAATAGGGACAAAGTACAACAAAAGTTTCCTCATCTCATGGAGGAACTCAATGCAATGGGGACCATTGCTTCCTAAGGGGGGAGACTGATCCAAGTGGATATTGGTGGCCACTCGCCTATTCCACTTGGACACTCACCATTGTTTCTTTTAGTTTTTTTTTAGTTTCCTTAATTGTAGCACAATTTACTATTTTTGACAGTTTTTCGGGTTCTAAACTTCCGAAGCTGTTTCGAGGCCCTTAACAACGTTTTTTTTGGAAGTATGCCTTTAGTGATTTCCTAATAAATTGCAACAACAATTGTAGTGCTCGGAGAGATCTTTCCAACAAGGTATCATACACGTCAAACGAAGATAATATGACCAAGTTACAACCCTAGGAAGTTGGTTACCCAACTAACCCCAACGGGGCCCATAAACTCTTGGTGTTACTTCTCCTCGGGATAGGGTTTTGGTTGTTTATGGTTTTCTCTTGTTCAATATTGAAAAGGCCCTTGAGCCTCGTTGTAATGCAATTTAGAGTCATGTAGCCACCACATCTCTTCTTAGAGATAAGCTACAATCGCCCGAGCTAGTCTTATTTCCATTCTATTTGTAAGCATATTTCAATATTTGATATTAATGAAATGAAGTGTTATTTCTACCGCATCTCTATATTTATGGTTATATCTGTGATTTTTTTCATTCTTGTTTAAATCTAGATCAAGAAATGGTTGCTTTACAATAGGCTAAACAAGCAAATCTAATAATACAAATTACAATCTACTTGATTATACTTGAAAGTATCGAGGACAAATACAATAGCAGAAAAATATAATGTGGGTGAACATGAAAAGCCTAATTTCTAAGATGAATATTTTCAAGCACGTGAATAAAATATTAAACATTATGAGGGTAACAACTAAGTTAATAATAGAAAAACTTTTCTTTCTTTTATTCTTTCAAGGAATTGAAACACCACAATATCTTATGCTGCCCAAACTACAAAGTAGAATACACCTAACTTTAACGCTAAAGATGACTAAGAAACTTTCCACTCATTCCAGATGTATGTTTTTCCATCATTCTTAGTTTCTCACTCTCCTTCCCACTTTACTAGCTCAAATTAATCTAGTAGCTAGGTATGATGACAATGCAAGAGTTGAATACCACGTGAATGCAAAAAAGTAAAAAACAAGACATACTTAATGAAATCCATTTTATCTAGACAAAACAAGGAATCCACACATATAGGTTGGAAATTTGTAAGAAATCTTCTATCTATAAGGGTATGAATTGTAATAACTGGAAGAGGCAACCAAGGGTTACCCCACACTCTCCTTCCCATTGTACAAATTTAAATCAATCTAGTAGTCCATGTAAATGTAGAATGGCAAAGATGCGAGGCCTGTTCAAAGAAAAGCAATGGATATAGAGAAAATTCAAATAATTATTAGATACATGGCCAAAAATTTATAACAAATTGTCTATCTAAAACAGTAAAAAATTAAATTTATTCGGATGCTTACATGTCAATAGTTAGAAACAACATATTTTTTTTTTATTGTTCATAAATACAAATATAATCAATCTAAAAATTCTCATTCAGATATTTCCTTATATAATCTCTTTTTTCTATTTTTTTGGTTCAACATCTGATTTTAAAAACTACCTCAATATTGAGTGTATTTCAACATAGCACATAGACTTTCTAGGCACGACACTGAAACTAACAAAACTATAGGAGAACAAAATGCATATTTCTACTCCAAAAACATGAAAGTGCATTTCAATTTTCCAATTGATAAAGTTCATTTCATAACAAACATGGTGGCCATTAAGGAAGAAGAACTCGTTGAGCAGTGCTCACTTTCTCAAGGTTTCCATAAAACCAATACAAAGCTTCTTTGGACAAGAACACAACCTTTCTCATTAATTTTAATTGTTCTATAGTGCTTTGAATATTCCTTGCATCTTAAGAAAACATTTTTCCCTTGTACACTTCTCTCCAAAATATTTTATTATTATACTTGGAATGTCTCTTATATCTATGTACTATAATTCATGCTTGTTCTACATATTTCTAGTTCTTGTTCATGTAACTCTACACACACTCCCAAATCACTACACACACTTCCAAATCATTGCAGATGTCTAAACCAATATCACCTCAAAAAGTATATACAAAATACTTACAAATGGAAAGTAATGTTAAATTTCCATGAAACTCTACCACTACTTTAGATGATGATATTGGAATTCACTAAACTTTATGCTAAAATTTATAAAAAAAAGATATGCATGTTACATCCTTTAGGCTTTTCAATACCTGGGTGTTTATAATTCTGTGCATAATAGTTGTACATCCTTTGATAAGGTTATCCCCTTCTATCATTCGATTCTCCAAAACATTCCTCAACAGATGAAGCATCAAAAAACAACCTTAGACTCACATCAACTACTCTTCCCTCGGGCACATTTTGATGGTGCTGCAAAAGAAGGAAAATGTGCATGTGGCGTTTATATCGGTATATCAAGGGAGCTGCAATACTTCATGTTTTGGAATGGTGTCAATGGAACAAATAACAAAGACGAGGCCATGGATTTACATGGTCTTCTTCTCTTCTGCATATTCATGGACATCGGCCCTATCAATATCTATGGTGACTCCAAAATAATCATAGAACATGTGAAGGGAAATCAAACCATAAAAATGACGGCCTTTCTGGATGGCTGGGCAGGATCAATTCTCTATGAAAGCCTTCATATTCCCTATCACACATATTAAACGGGGACAAAACGAACAGGCGGATGAACTCTCACAAAAGGGTATGCAGTCTCCTTATGGTAAGTGGCTTCTGAGCATCTCTGTAGAATCTACAACATATGTCAGCCTGCCTTTCTCTATGTTGGGTTTTTAAAGTGGACAAAATCTGGTATGCTTCATGCTCCCATTTTCAGGATTAAATGTTTTTATTTGACTAGGTATTGTCATAATTTTCATCTAATGAATACTTTCCCAAGATGATAAAAACTCTATACAAACCTCATACTTGTCTTATGAACAAAAATGATGTAAAACTGAAAATACTTTCTGATTAGGATAATATGCTGGGGATATAATCTTGCTCATATGTATATTCTGATCCTTTTTGAATAGAATAGAAATACTATACAACTTTTTCTTCTGAAAAAAAAACATATCTTCCCCACCCAGTGGATTACATTACATGTGAGAAAGAGATGTCTTCGAAGCCCTCAGTGGTCTCATATTTCGTGTAGGAGAGGTTCGAAGTGCGCTGCTTCAGTGGGCCCAATCAATGCTCAGCTATAAGTCTCCCGACACATGTATTTTGACCACCCCTTTTAAATTCATCCTTGCTCCCGTTATTGGGGACTGAGCCCCGCTTGCCACATCAAAGAAGCCCCCATTGGTAATTCTGATCCACTGGAGGCATTCTCAAATTCTGGATTTGGAGTTATATTGAAATCTTTTGACCATCTCCTTGCAAACCTGCAACCACCTTTGCCTAGATCTGTTTGTCCTGCTTCATGGCCCACCAAACACCTCTCACCAACCAACAAGCAAATGTAACATAACCTTTGATTGTCCTATCCTTTTCCCAATTCTTTCATTAAATCCTCCACGCTAGACTAGATCCAATCCATGGAAGTATTGAGCGTGACTTACCTAAGTACAATGAATTCATTCTCCATAGCCATTATTTTTAGATTTAATATTTTTTTTTTGTAGGCTGGGGTGGGACTCTCCGATTTACATGTCCATTAAGTACCCCTCAACGGGGGAAGGGTAGCCCAAGATTTGAACCCGAGACTTACGGTTCGGTGAGACTTCATTTCCACGACCATTGCCACTTGAGCTACCCCATGTGGACTTTTTTTTTTGTAGGCTGGGGTGGGCCTCTCCGATTTACATGTCCGTTAAGTACCCCTCAACGGGGGAAGGGTAGCCCAAGATTTGAACCCAAGACTTCCGGTTCGGTGAGACTTCATTTCCACGGCCATTGCCGCTTGAGCTACCCCATGTGGACATATTTTTAGAGTTAATATTAATAATAATTTAGAATTGGATTGTTTTTGTGGATTTTTTATTTTTAGCAATGTTTTATTATGGATTGATGTTAATTACTTGTTTTGAGTTGGTAGTAAAGATTTAAAATTGATGAAATATCTTGAAATATTTTAATGGTAAGTTAATTAAAATATTATGTTATATAAACATGATTTATGTTTTTTTTACTGTGGTATTAGTAAATTATAGTATTGTATTGTGATATTGTTATAAAACATATTTACAATTTAAAAATTTCTATAATAAAATAAAGGAAAATGTGCATAATTAAATCTTATTATATGTTTTTTGGAAATAATATATATTTAACTCATTAATTTTTTATTGATTAATAATTATAATTATAATTATTGAAAAATCTTTGTAATAAAGAAGAATTTTTTATTATAGCCAAATTAACATATCCTATAAACAATAAAATTACCTAAAATAATTATATATTTGATATGTTTTGATATCCATAATAAGTTAGGAAAAAAAAAAAAAAAAAAAAATCCTCACTAATTATTAATAACTATATCTTAATTAAAATTTATGATATAAAAATATTTAAAGAAATATAACAATTATTTCTCATTAGGGATACGAATCAGCCCTAGTGGGCTTGTACGAGCCCAGGGAATAATGAAGTTCATTAAAAATGTCTTGGCCATCCTCTGCATATAACCAATGCTTGGAGCGGTGGCATGAAGAATGCGAGGGTTAGTGCATGGGGGAAGCTGCATGTTAAGGATAGTTGGAGAGGGTAAAACCTTGTTTCAAATGTTGAGGAGAGAAATGTGGGTGATCACGATTTTGTGGAACGTGAGGGCGAAGGGAAGTCGGGACAGTCTCCATTCTGCAATTTTAGTTCGAATGGCACTGTGTATTCAGCCTTTTGTCAGGGAATTGACAGTGTCTGGGCAATTTTGGGAGGGCTAGAAGCATGTCCTCGCTGGGGTTTGTTAGATTCCTATACCAATAGGTTTCATTTTTCATGATTGACAGTGGAAGTGCTAAATATGTTCATCCCTGCATGCTGCAGAGGTTCCATATTTTATATACAGACAAAGAAAAGTAAAAAATGAAAAGAAGGTATGCCTTAAAAGAATAATAAAAAGGCAAGAAAATCAATTGGTCAGAAAAAATAGTGAAAATGAACCCCAAACCAAAGACCAGTAAAGTGGCTAGTCAAAATGCCACTGCTATCTTATTTTGCAAGTTCACCATGTGGAGGTACTGCTACTTATTACATTTGATGGATGGCCCAACAGTTCTATTTGGACAATGCCATGTTTGAATTGCTGTTGTAGAATAGAGAAAGAATATCTGTCCAAACAGTTCAAGCTTGGCAGATGACTAGCTAGGTAAAGAATTTAAGGAGCCCAACTTCTTAATCTGGGCCCTTGGAAGAGATAAGGGTACATTTAGATAGGAGGACAGTCAAAAGAAAAAGAAAACAATCAGGGTTTGCCAGTTCAAGTGCACCCAATCTAAAGGAAGAAAAAACGTTAGGTGTATTAGGCTGGGTAGGTAGTTTGAGGTTGTAGAAGCAAGTAGGTAATCACTTGTGATCTTGTCAAGAAGGACTCATCTCATTTATGAATTGGTACCATGGTAGTTATTTGGTGGTACAACAGTGGAATCATGACTAATTCCCCTTCATTCCCCCAAAAATCATTCACTAGCATCCCGTCAAGGACCTCGGGATTTGCCCAAAAAGTCCAGTTTCACTCCATTTTTATTAAAAACCAAGTTGACATCTGAGTTGACTTAGTGAAAAGAAGCCACATTTCTTGTGTAAAAATGGTCATTCCATGCTATTTCATCTCTTTAACATTTTTCCATTCATTATCATTCCAGAAAACTCATATTAACATCTAGCCATATTGTATAGCTCCCTAAATCATTTTCCCACCCCTATTTTACAAGAAACTATATAAAAACCCCAAAAATATTAAATATCTCACCCCATAGCAATATAGCTATATAAATTTAAAGTTTGGGGAACATTAGGTCCATTTGGGGCTTTATGTTAACCCATTTGCGTTCACTTACCCTTGGGATTTATTTAACACCTGGTTAAATAAATAATCCTATTAAACCCCCCCGCACACCAAACCATACCATTACCCCGCGCACGCATTTCATTTGGATTTTATTAATATTTGATTAATAAATAACCAAAACCTGGCGGAACATTAATTCTCAACCTAAGGTCTAAACCCATCTGAAACCCTGCAAAAAATCAAAGTTTATTGGGTGCGCTCCTGTATTAGCACCCGATCATCTTGCCCTCCCGTCCACCGTAGGATTGGCTCTCCTAGATCTGACGGCCCTAATCAATATCGGGCGCCCCTTTGTAGCGGTATGATAGTACCCGATGGTCGATGGTTTCACTGTCGTACACCGGGACATCTGTCGGCCTCCTATTGCATCGGGTTGCCTCTGACACTTACCGCTCCCATACCAAAGGCGGTCCGATGCAAACCGCTTACCGCTCTTCCCTTTTTGCTGACATCATCACCCTGCCACCGTGTCATGTGCCATGTGATCATATACATCAGCTGCCATGTCATCTTCCGTACCCGCTACACGACAAAAAATATGTCATGATGATGTCATCTTGGAAAAACGCAAAAAGCGCTAAAAGGTCCAAATTTGGTTAAAAAGTCGTGAAAACGACTATTTTTCGCCTATTTCTATTTTCGCTCCCACAAACAACGTCCATGCGCCTTTGCAAACAAATCACCTTCGGAGCTCCTACATCTATCAACCTGCAATTCGGCTCCGTAGCCCGACTCCATAGCTCGACCTGTACCTGTCAAATACCCTCAGCATCCTCATAAACATGTATTTACCCGATTTATGCTCGAAGCCCTGCTTTTCATACTTCTCTATTTAGATTGCCGAAAGAACCTGTATTTTGCTTCCAAAAACGCTCCTACCAATCGCTCACTATCCTGCATTTATTATTTGAGCTGGTAATTCACCACAAACTCACAATTTAAGCTTATTTCCTCTGCAAACGAACTATTCCAACACATTGTGCATCCATATACACCCACAAAGATTACAAAATTTCTCGATTATTTAGTTAAAATAGTCGACCGCCCTATTTCCGATTGGTTGTAACCTATTTTCCTAAAGGGGAATCCTCAGCCTACCTTTTCCCTTTGTGAACTTGTGCCCCTTCGGGCGAAATTCAAACTCTATCCTCTCGGCATTCAGTCCATAGAGCCTGCAAATTCAACCAATTTATGTAAAACCCTAGTCAAAGTTCTGCAAGTTTGCTGTTTACCATAAACTCTGTACAGTGAGGTCCATTTGAAATAAAAAATCAGTTTTTATACCTTTCACAATATCCTCAAAGCCTAAATTCTACTTCCTATTTCTGTTTACACCCATATTGCAATTGATACCAGCAGTCTAAGATATGGAGACTCCAATAGCCTTGAACATTGCTCCTTTGAATGCTCCACACATGGATTTAGAGTGGCTACCTTTGGCAGATAGAGACTTCAAGATCAAGGATATGATGGGCCTTAATTCTCACCTCAAAACTATGTGCCAATTCAGAAATAATCACAGAAATAACACAAATATTATAGGAATTTGGCAATCGAGTATGCCCATCTACTACCTCCCACCAATCAATGTGTTGTCTGATTTCATTCATCTATGTCATCCAAACTATGACCCCACTTTGAGAGCAATTCTTAGTCCAGATGGGTCTGTGCTGTTATATATCACTCCTCAATCCATAAATGAAATGCTGAACTTTGAGCCTCCTCAGCCTCTGGCTCCCCTTACAATGAAGCTTTTGCTGGATCAGGGTGCAAGGCTCTCTAAGGCAGAAATATCAAGAGTTAGTCAGCTATTTATGAATCCACAGTGCTAGTATGATCATCCTCCTCCCTATCATAACGCCTCGTTTAATGAAACATGCAAGATCATGGTGGATATGATTTCCTACATTCTAGGATGCAAAACAAGAGAGTTTGTAGATGAGACTGTGTTTCTGCTCTTAAACATATTCACTCTAGGAGAGCCCCCTGTTGTCATGTATGACTATGCCACCTTCATAGCAAACAAGATACATGAACAATTCATGATGATGGAGAGAGAAAGAGTGTTTAAATACACCTCCTACATTTACCATTTGCTGCTTTACTATCACCCAGATAGTTTCAAGGTTCCTCTTAGGAGACTAGACCCAGAAGGAGAGAGGAGATCTGTCATCTATTGGACCTCAGTTTTCCATAAAGTCCACTATTCTCCATACACATATTGTGATTTTATTGACCTATTCATCTACCCAGCCACTTGCCTATTAATGGTGACTCCTCCTACCAGACTCACTGCTGAAATGCAAAGAATCTTGCATCTTTCAAAGGGCTATAGCATTGGTGATTGGTACTTCTACCAAAACCACACAATGATTAGAATTTATGGGTGTGAGTTGTCCCCCTATAAGCTGCCAAAATATGTCCCCATGAGACTCTTTGCCTTGGAGTATTTTAGGTAGTTCAGTAATGCAGACTTAACTCATTTCCATGGGAAAGACAAGAAGGCACAGCTTAAAATCAGACATCAATTGAGTCCCTTTGTTTTCAACAAAAGGGAAGAAGCATGGAAGGACTCATACAACATGCTAGGACAAGAGCTCATGTTGAAACAAAGCTTCTACTGGGCACCATATGACCCTGAACATTTCATAAGCCTTAGAAGAATCAAACACAGGCTTTCAGGATATGTGCACCAACAAATCCCCTACATTGAACAATATGCTAATAAACCA
Organism: Pinus taeda; assembly: GCA_000404065.3. Classification (NCBI taxonomy): domain Eukaryota; kingdom Viridiplantae; phylum Streptophyta; class Pinopsida; order Pinales; family Pinaceae; genus Pinus; species Pinus taeda. The sequence goes on from APFE031569287.1 coordinate 280,801, forward strand.
TAATGGGTAGAGGGGACATTAGATGATGAAGAGCTTACTGAAGAGGAAAAATTAGAGAAAGATATGAAAGAAATTGAGAAAAGAATTGACCTGGATTATGTTGCACAGGTCACCGTCACACGGCCTCAACCGATTGGAGCAAGCACATCAATTGCTACTTCATAGCAGCCAGCTAAAGAGGCCATTTCATTAGCAGGAAAGGGCAAAGAAATTGAGCATTCTAAATAGCAAAGCACAATGGAAGAGCAACCATCCTCAAATCTGGAAAAGGGTCAAGAACAAATCCCCTTAACACAAACAAAGGCACCTGAAATACCGGTGTTGCAAACTCCTCACAATGAGGAAAGAGGTAAAAAGAGACACAGAATAGAGGGCACACCCACAGGGGCATATACAAACCAGCAAGGGGAAAAAAGACAGAGGCTGAACCCCTATGATGAGGAAGAAATTACAGAAGAAGCCATAAGAAATATCAGGGGTGAGGGGACTACTAAACAGCAGATCCCTCCTATTTTGGAAACATCGGCCAACTCCTTTTAGCAGGAGCAAGAAAGACAACCAGGTGGGGAGGTTTCATCCTCCAAACAACAGACCCAAAAAGGCTCGGATATCAAACAAGCATTTACAGAGATCAAAGCTAGCAACGAGCCAATAAGGTTTCAGCTTTACAATCCGTTAATGAGAATGGAACCAACAAACTGACAAAGGCTGATGGCAGCATATGATATGGAAGCAGGGAAGATGACTGTCAGTCACTTCAGACCTACTACACAACAGCCACAGTCAGCTGCAGACTACATCAGAACCAATTTGGAGGTCCTGGAAAAATAAATACATCCAATAGACCAGATTGAGCTACATAAGCAGGCAGGAGAAATGGTTTATTCTACATTAGCAGACAAGGATCTACTGGCCCATAGGTTGCAGAACTCTTTATACAATACTTCTGCCCAGTTAGAGCTGGAAAAAGCCTCATAATTGGCCAAGGATAATAGGATAAAATCCTTGGAGGAGATCATCATAGAGTTGGGACATGATCACAAAGATCCCAAAGGCACACATGCCTTAATTAGAAAAAAGGAGGAAGACATAGCAGCACTGAGAAAACAAATGAAGCTGCCAGTCACCATACATCCTCAAACTGCAGAAGTGGCGCAACAACATGAAGTAGAGGATGTGGTTAGTCTACTTATGAATATGAATAAAAGGATATTAGAAACAGAGAAAGCATTGGAAGAGGCTCAACGAGGGAAATAGCCAGAGTTGGCCCCTCAACCATCCCAAACAACTCCAATAATTATAGCTCCTCCAACAACAGTGACTACAACAGCACCTCCTCGAGATTCAACTTTAGCAGCAGGTGCCTCAACTTCAGCAGCAACTACAGCAGCAGCAGTGCAAGAGGGCAGCTTGAGCATGGAGGCCATGATGAAAGAAATTAAGGCTCTAGAATTACAAATGGTAGAAATGAAGGAAACTAAAGAAAAGCTAGCCAAGAATGAGGCTAGTTATGATAAATCAACAATGACAGTTGCTGATAAGACTAGGGAAGTAAAGGCCTTAGAAAGTAAGATAAAGGCCTTGGAGAAAGACCTCACTCTCCATAGAACCTTGACCAAGATAAAAACAATTTTGTGGAATAAAATTGGCCAATCTCTTGCTGATCAATGGAAAACAATACAAACCATTTTTGACCAAATAGAATTGATGGTTGTAGCTTAGCATGAAACTCATAAGGCCAAAACATTATTAGTAGATAAGCCTGAGCAAGCCAATCGATTGATTCACTTCTTGAATACTAGTACTGGTGACCAGCTAGCAGCACTGAACATCCAGAATAGGACATAGACTATTGTAAGAGTCAAGAAGGTGCTGACCATGAGAAATTTTGTCCAAACCAGAGAAAGAAAGTGCCAAGAAATGCAGATAGAGGTAAATGCTTTTAGACAGAAGCTTTCAAATTTACAAACCAAAGGTTTACCCAGCCTAGTCACTAGCACTAGAAAGCTGCTAAAACAGGAACAATATGCAAACAGGCTGAGTACCTATGTACAAAATCAAATCACAACATCATCAAGCAGCACAGAAGAAGCAGTCCCTCCCACAGGGCAGAGTTTATATGATAAACTGGAGGATTTTTTTTACATAGAGCATGAGGTAGCGCACCTTTTTCCAGTCTAGCCGAATTATTACACATACACTGAAGCTGAGGAAACATTATTCAAATTAAGAAAACATCAATTACCAATAGAGGATTGGTGGAAAAGCCTGCTTCAGATTCTAAAGTAGTTTGATTTTATTCTTATTTGTTGTTTGAATAAGCAAGTTGCATTATATGGCTCAGCTACCAGAAGTGCGTGCTAAAATTATTCAAAAAGCGCAGACCAAGTGGCACAGGATGGCAGTACAGGACAACACATCAAGGAAGCGGTCACCCACCGACTGCCAGAGTCAAAGGGTCATCAACGCACAGGACACCTGCTACAACGAGTAAAGAGCTTTTAATTCCTCAATTATTGTTGCGCGATTTTTCCACAAATAGTTATTGATTATGTCAGAGTAGATGGATACATTGATGTCCTGATATTTCCATATGGGATATTTTGTAAAACTCCTATAATATACTTATCAAATAGATGTATTATGGTGGTTGGTGATTTTCTTTCTGAACTGCACTGTAACATATCAGTCTGTAGCAATACAAAGTGCTGTTGAAGTTCACTATGTCCGAATCATCTGAAGGTGGATTGGATGTTTTGGGACCTGCTACAGAATTCATGTGTCATGCTGTGGAACAATAAGTTATACTAAACTTTGTTTTATGTTCTCTATATTCGTAAATTCCATGTATGTTTCATGATCTTGATAACAGAGAAGAAGAATAGCTTAGGATTTATTTGAATGCACCCTATGTTCAATCTCTGCTGTCATTTATGTTTTCTTTAGGATTAGTCATGAATATGAATTCTTAACTGCTCATGTTTGCACTAATTCTTTCATTCTGAATACTATTTAGGAATCCTTAACTGCGCCTGCAAAATATTCATACACTTTCCCTCTGCCAGTATAATGAAATATTCTTGATTGCCTTTCATTCCCTGACCTCATTCCATCATTTCCAGATTTGAAAGTTGTTCCCAACTTGCCTATCCCACTCTGTGGCACTACCTTTTCACCAAGAAACTCTTTCAACGATTACACTTTCAGTAACTCCATTTCCCAATGGAGAAAATAGTTATATACTTGCACCCCAACTCTGTCTGAGATCACCATCCAACAAACTTAAAACCAAACCTTGTTCATCATAACTAGCCTAAAACACTCCAAAACAAAGCTAAATTTCAAAGAGAGAGCCCTCTCTGGTTGCAGGTAGGCTAGGACGTGTAGCTAAAAGATTGGTTAGTGGTTACCTCGGCTGTATTCCCTACAGGAAGCAGGGAACAACCTGAGTGATAACATCATTGGCGACTCCACTGGGGAACTCAGTTTCCTTGTTTCAACATAGTCAAAGGAGATATCAAGCTTCCTATTTTCCAAAATAATCTCCTGTGAAGTATTGTTTAAAGCTGTGATTATAAACATTCCCAGCTGGCTCCAAAGAAGAAAACTCGTTACACAAGGTCAAACCCTGACCCAGATCCTCTAGATGTTTTTGAAAATCCCAATTTAATCCCTAAGATTCTTAGGAAACAAGAGCAACAAGAAGATTTTGCTGATTCAAGCCCTGAGACAATTCAGCAAAGCTATATTCCAACCCCTACTAAAGCTTCAGTTCGTCTTCACATTATTACTTCTTCCCCTAGTTCTTCATCCACTTCTGAAAGCACATTCTCTACTCCCCCATCTACTACTCATATATCTACCATCATTCCTGCTGTTCCAGCTGTCACATTTCTTCCTGTTGTCCCATTATCCTTGTAAATATGGTAAATCATTATGCTCCTTTATAACTACCTGCAAATCTAGGGGCTATGCCTCAGGATTATGAAAGTAAGGTCACTTATTTTGATGGTGCTGGTTCCTATACAGCCCAACAGCACACCAAGAAGATGCAGGACTATTTTGAAAACTATGAAATTGATGATGATGGTGTAAGGATGAATATCTTTGTTCAAAGTCTAACTGGTGATGTAAGGACCTTGTTTAGGTCACTTACTGCAAACTCGATAGGTGATCCCGAGGCCCTATATCAAGTCTTCTTAAACATTTGGGAAAATAAGAAAGACCCTTTACATATTTTAACTGAATATGACAATTTAAAAAGGGGTCCACAAGAGACTGTTCAAGAATATTGTGCTAGATTTAACAATGTATACAATGCCATTCCTCAGAACCTTAGACCCCCACCTGACTTAGCCTTGATCAAATTCCATGATGGATTTGATTCAGACATGGAATATCAGCTAAGGGAAAGAGCGCCTCCTAGTAGACATGCAAAATGTAGTTGTTAGTGTAGAGGAAAACTTGATTGCCAAACGAAACCGCGCTAGAAATGAAAGAAGAACAACATTCAAAGAAGAACCTTCAACATTTGAGCAAAAATTAGATGCAATCATCAAAGGAATGGATAGATTGGGAGATAGAGTGGAAACCATTGAAAGAAAATCATCATGGGAGGTTCAATCAAGTAACTCAACAAGAACCCCAAACTTTAGAAAAGGCCAAAACCCTACCACTGGAAGGACTGGACCTGATCAAGATATCAGACCTCCATTTCAAGAGAATTATGCAGAGGCCTCAACCTCAAGTGAATTGACAGAGGACCCTCACATTAACTTAATGGGCTTAGATAGCGAAAAACAAGTTTTCCTAACTCAAGATGACCAAGAGGCCCATGAATTCAACCAATTTCAAACCAAATCTGGAGAGTCATTTGATTTTAGAGAAGGCTATGATGCAACAGTCTATGAGGTTCATAAACAATACAAATTGAGAAGTAGAATCGTAGATGTGCCTGAACCTATCAAGCTGAAAAATACTAAACAACTGAAGAAAACAAGGGATAAAGCTTCCCTAACAGAATCCTCTGATAAAACATACCCAAAGGAAGTTACTGTGGAGGATGTATCAGACTTACAACCTTCAAGAAACAATTCATTCACATCCCATTCTCCAAAATAAAAGTTGAATAACCCTCCAGAAAATAATGACAAATCCGATGTACCTCATAACAACACTCATAACCAAGAGAAGGTCAAGGAAAGCTCAGCTGAAAAAGAGAAGCTTGCTGCCCAGAATATAAAGAATGAGATAGAAAAACCGTTTAACTTAGAAACATAAATTGGAAAGCTGAAAATAGCCATTCCTCTCTCTGAATTGGCTAAACATGAAGTTTACAGACATCAAATCAATAGGTCACTTCAAATACCAGAGAATAGGGATGCAGTCAATGTTTTGGATGATCAACCAGAACTAATTTTTAGTCCGGAAGTCAATGGTAAATCAGTAGATGGAGGAGTTCCTCCATTCTATGTACGCTTAAACATTCATGACAAAGTGTTGCATAATGCAATGTTTGACTAAGGTGCTTCTCATAATCTAATGCCCAAATCCGTGATGGAAAAGATGGATCTAGACATCACCAGGCCCAATAAGGACTTGCTTTCATTTGATTCTAGTCAGGTCAGGTGCCTAGGCCTAATCAAAGACCTTTGTGTATATTTAGTTCAATATCCAGCCAAGACAATCTTGATGGATGTGGTGGTAGCTGGCATTCCACCTAAGTATGGCATGCTTTTATCCAGATCTTGGGGTGCCAAACTCCAGGGATCCTTGCAGTTAGACATGTCCTATGCCACAATTTCAGTCTTTGGCCAACCAAAGAGACTATACTGGGAAACATTGATGAAATATGTGGTTAGCGGTCAAGAAAAGCCCCAAAACTTCCCCATCTATTCCATTCACTCTGACATGGATTCATTTATATTATACAATGCTGACATGTGCCCCAAAACTGATGTCAGGCTCCTCAAAACAGCACAAACAGAAAGTATCAATGAACAATCTAGTGCCCAAAACCAAAATATTGTTGACACGATTGATACAACTAACCAAAATGACATATCACAGGAGTTACAAAAGCCAAACCTTCCCAATGAACAAGCTTCCAAAACTATTAAGGCGATTCATGACCAAGAAATCTTATCGTACTTAGAGTTTGATGGGTCAATGAATAAATTAGGAGCAGGGGCAGAGGTTTGGATACACAACATGAAAAATGACCATGCTCAAGGTCATGCATATAGGCTAAATTTCAGATGTACAAACAACATGGCTGAATATGAAGCCCTGCTATTGGGTCTCAAACAAATTAGAAATCTAGGGGCAACTAAGATTTCAATTCTAGGGGACTCAGATTTAATTATACAACAAATGAAGGGAAATTTTGTTACAAATGATCTCAGGCTAAAGTCTTACAGAGGAGAAGCAACTGAATTACTTAATAGTTTCTTTGAATTTCAGCTCACTAAAATTTCAAGAAGTCATAACTTACATGCACATAGTTTGGAAACTTTTGCCAGCACTTGTAGACTTCCTTTTGAGTCAAATCACCACTTCACTGCTGAGATCAAACACATACTTGCTATCCAAAATAATGTAAAGAATTGGCAAGTATTCGAGAATGACACCCAAATAAATAATTTCTTGAAATTGAAAGAAGAATTCTCAAATATAAACATAGACTCAAGCACTATTGATGATCAACAGCAAATTGATAAAGTTGAGCCAGGTATATCAGCTGAAACAACAAATCTGATTTTGCATCCAACAACCTTTGACTGTACAAATTTTAAAAAGCTAAAACAAACAGATTTTGGTGAAATAATTGAGGAAGAATCTGAAGTGATCGAACTAAAGGATAATTTCCTGCCCATAGGTTTGACTCCCTTAAAAGATATTTTTGACTCAAATGACATTCCTAGAAAGCCAAAAATGCAATCCTTAAATGCAGAAATTGAGGACTGTAACATTGGGACCATAGAAAATCATAAAATGATAAAACTTTCCAAAACATTACCTCCTGACAAAAAACTGAAATACATGGAGTTGTTTAAAGAGTTCCAATATGTCTTTGCATGGAGCTATGAGGACCTTAAATCCTATGACACTTATGTTATCCAACATACAATACCCTTGAAAGAAAACCAGAAACCTTTTAAACAAAAGATGAGGAGGATTAATCCAGTCCTCCTTCCCTTGATGGAAAAAGAAGTTAAACGAATTTTTGAAGCCAGAATCATTGCACCTATTAGATTTTCTGAATGGATTTCAAATCTAGTACCCACTAGGAAGAAAACTGGAGAGATAAGACTTTGTGTTGACTTGAGAAATTTGAATAAAGTTTCTCTCAAAGACCACTACCCCTTACCAAAAATGGACCATATCCTACAAAGGGTAGTGGGGGCTTCAAGGATTTCATTGTTAGATGGCTTCTCAGGATTCAATCAGATCTTAGTTCACCCGGATGACCAAGACAAAACAGACTTTACAACACCCTGGGGAACTTTTAAATATGTCAAAATTCCTTTTGGACTCAAGAATGCAGGAGCCACATTTCAGAGGGCAATGGACATAGCCTTTGCTAAGGAAATCCATGATTTCCTAGTCATATACCTTGATGATCTCACTGCTTTCTCAAAATAAGACCAAGAACATTTAAAACATCTCATACAAGTGTTCCTAATTTGCAGAAAATATGGCATATCATTAAACCCAAAGAAATCACTATTTGGCCTAGAAGAGGGCAAACTCCTAGGTCACATAATTTCAAAATATTGTATAAGAATAGAGCCGGACAGAATTCAAGCTATCCTTCAAGTCCCTCATCCAAGAAACATCAAAGAATTACAAGCTTTTCTAGGCAATATCAATTTCCTGAGAAGACTCATTCCCAATTTGGCCGAGCTAATAAGACTATTGAATAATATGCTCAAGAAATATTCTAAAGTCAAATGTACAATAGAAGCCAAGCAGGCCTTTGAGGAAATCAAGATAGCTTTGACAAGAACTCCTGTTCTTACAAGTCCCAGGTTTGATAAAGATTTTATAATCTTTTCCTTTGCAGTGAGCATACTATTGCTACTGTCCTATTACAAAAAGATGATTAAGGACATGAGAAACCCATTGCTTTTTTCAGCAAAGCACTCAGAGATTCCCCACTTAAATACCAAATCATGGAGAAGTAGGCATATGCCCTTCTGAAGGCCATAAAGATTTCAGAGTCTATATCTTGTACTCTCACATAATTGGTTATGTTCCTAATGCAGTGGTTAAAGACATTCTTACTCAAGAAGGAATTGAAGGCAAAAGAGGCAAATGGATAGCCAACATTTTAGAATATGACATTGAGATAAAGCCAACAAAACTCATAAAAGGACAAGAGCTAGCTAAACTAATGTTTGAAACCAACTTTCAAGCCTTAGACATCAATGAACTGGATAACGAGCAGGAGATGGCTACTCCACAGATCAATCAAGCCTTTTTACAATCACCTTGGTATACTGACATATGTTTTGTATTGTTAAACCTACAAGCTCCTCCAAGGTTATCCAGAACCAAAACGAGATTCTTGAAAATGAAAGCTTCAAAATTTTGTATCATAGATAATGTATTATTTTGGAAAAATCATGGGGGTATTTTTCTTAATTGCCTAACTTTGGATGAAATTGACAAAGTCCTCAAGGAATTTCATGCAGGAGATTGTGGAGGACACTTGTATTGGAAATCAATAGCTGATAAAATCCTAAGGGGTGGATTTTTATTGGCCCTTCTTGTTTGCTGATGTTAGAAAATTTGTAATGTCTTGCCATAAATGTCAAATCTTTGAAGGCAAGAAAAAACTGCTACCCCTGCCCCTCAAACCTATCTCAACTGAAAGACCATTTCAACAATGGGGTTTAGACATCATTGGGGAGATCCACCCTTCATCTTCTAGCCAGCATAGATGGATTTTGACAGCCACAGATTACTTTACCAAGTGGATAGAGGCCATACCTTGTAGGCAAGCCAATGACTCAATCATCATTCAATTCCTAGAGACCAATATCTTGTCTAGATTTGGCTGTCCAGAAAAGATCATTACAGACAATGCAATTGCCTTTGAATCCAAAAGAATGATTAGTTTTTGTCACAAATACCATATTACCCTAGGTCATTCCACAACCTATTATCCTCAAGGTAATGGTCTAGCTGAATCCTCCAACAAGAGGCTCATCAACATCATCAAAAAGATCCTGGAAGAGAATAAAAAGAATTGGCACAAAAAACCTGTCAATGCACTATGGGTAGATAGGTTAACCACCAAAATATCCATTGGAACAAGCCCATATGAGTTGACTTATGGAATGGAGGCAAGATTCCCCTCTTCTTTAGGAATCCCTATGATCAAGTTGCTGCAAGAAATATAAGCAGAGCGCAATAGTATTCAAAGAAGGATCAATCAAACCATTCACTTGCAATAGACAAGAGAAGAAGTATATCACAGAACTCAGATACTACAAGATAAACTCAAGAAGATCTTTGATAAAAGAACAAAAGCTGAAGACTTTTTCATAGGGAACAAAGTGCTGAAATGGGACTCCAGGAGGGAAGATAAAGGGAAACACGGGAAATTTGATTTTCTTTGGAAAGGACCATTTGTGATTCAAGCTGTACAAGGAAACAACACCTATTTTCTTAAGAGTTTGGATGGCAAAGATACTAAAGAAGGCCCAGTCAATGGGAGAATGTTCAAACATTATTTTGATCCCCTTTGACGAACATAACACAACTACATATTGTACATAAATATTTGTGTTTTCAACATTTTTCATTTACAACAGTTAGATAGGGAACCAAATGCAGCAAATTTTGATGAAAAGTCAAGGAATTACACCAAGTTTGGTGTATGTGTTGAATGCACCACAAACAAATTAGAGGGAAGTCTTGGGAAAGATGAAGATAATGATAAGCACTCAGAAAACCAGCAAGAGACAAAGCTGTAATTTTTGCATAGATCAGCTCATAAGGACTACATACAGGTTACAAAGATTCAGATCAAAGGTTTCCAAGACAAGGGAGTTTCACAATACAACAAGAATTGAAAAATAAGGCAATCTGACCTACTGTTCTTCGCTTTTCACCAGGAAAAGCCATCCCCAAGTGGAGCCACTATTAGATTCCTATACCAATAGGTTTCATTTTTCATGATTGACAGTGGAAGTGCTAAATATGTTCATCCCTGCATGTTGCATAGGTTCCATATTTTGTATACAGACAAATAAAATTAAAAAATGAAAAGAGGGTATGCCTTAAAAGAATAATAAAAAAGGCAAGAAAATAAATTGGTCAGAAAAATTAGTGAAAATGAACCCCAAACCAAAGACCAGGAAAGTGGCTAGTCAAAATGCCATTGCTATCTTATTTTGCAAGTTCACCATGTGGAGGTACTGCTGCTTATTACATTTGATGGATGGCCTAACAGTTCTATCTGGACCATCCCATGTTTGAATTGATGTTGTAGAATAGAGAAAGAATATCTGTCCAAATAGTTCAAGCTTGGCAGATGACTAGCTAGGTAGAGAATTTAAGGAGCCCAACTGCTTAATCTGGGCCCTTGGAAGAGATAAGGGTACATTTAGATAGGAGGACAGTCAAAAGAAAAAGAAAACAATCAGGGTTTGCCAGTTCAAGTGCAACCAATCCAAAGGAAGAAAAAATGTTAGGTGTATTAGGCTGGGTAGGTAGTTTGAGGTTGCAGAAGCAAGTAGGTAATCACTTGTGATCTTGTCAAGAAGGACTCATCTCATTTATGAATTGGTACCATGGAAGTTATTTGGTGGTACAACAGTGGAAGCATGACTAATTCCCCTTCACTCCCTGAGAAATCATTCACTAACATCCCCTCAAGGACCTTGGGATTTGCCCAGAAAGTCCAGTTTCACTCCATTTTTATTAAAAACCAAGTTGACATCTGAGTTGACTTAGTGAAAAGAAGCCACATTTCTTGTGTAAAAATGGTCATTCAATGCTCTTTTATCTCCTTAATATTTGTCCATTCATTACCATTCCAGAAAACTCATATTAACATCTAACCCTATTGTATAGCTCCCTAAATCATTTTCCCACCCCTATTCTACAAGAAACTATATAAAAACCCCAAAAATATTAAATATCCCACCCCATAGCAATATAACTATATAAATATAAAGTTCGGGGAAAATTAGGTCCATTCGGGGCTCTATGTTAACCCATTCACGTTCACTTACCCTTGGGATTTATTTAACACCCAGTTAAATAAATAACCATATTAAACCCCCCCGCACACCAAACCCTACCATTACCTCGTGCACACATTTCATTTGGATTTTATTAATATTTGATTAATAAATAACCAAAACCTAGCGGAACATTAATTCTCAACCTAAGGTCTAAACCCATCTGAAACCATGCAAAAAATCAAAGTTTATTGGGTGCGCTCCTGTATTAGCGCCCGATCATCTTGCCCTCCCGTCCACCGTAGGATTGGATCTCCCAGATCCGAAGACCCTAATCAATGTCGGGCACCCCTTTGTAGCGGTATGATAGTACCCGATGGTCGACGGTTTCACCGTCGTACATCGGGACACCTGTCACCCTCCTATTGCATCAAGCCGCCTCTGACACTTACTGCTCCCGTACCAAAAGCGGTCCAATGCAAACCGCTTACCGCTCTTCCCTTTTCGCCGACATCATCACCCTGCCACCATGTCATGTGCCACGTCATCCCATACGTTAGTTGCCATGTCATCTTCCATACCTGCTACACGACAAAAAATATGTCATGATGACGTCATCCTGGAAAAACGTAAAAAGCACCAAAAGGTCCAAATTTGGTTAAAAAGTCGTGAAAACGACTATTTTCCACCTATTTCTATTTTTGCTCCCGCAAACAACGTGCATGTGCCTTTGCAAACAAATCACCTCCGGAGCTCCTACAGTCTATCAACCTGCAATTCGGCTCCGCAGCCCAACTCCATAGCTCGACCTATACCTGTCAAATACCCTTAGCTCCCTCATAAACAGGTATTTACCCGATTTATGCTCAAAGCCCTCTTTTTCATACTTCTCTATTTAGATTGCCAAACGAACTTGTATTTTGCTTCCAAAAACGCTCCTACCAATCACTCACTATCCTGAATTTATTATTTGAGCTGGTAATTCACCACAAACTCATAATTTAAGCTTATTTCCTCTGCAAACGAACTATTCCAACACACTGTGCATCCATATACGCCCACAGAGATTACAAAATTTCTCAATTATTTAGTTAAAATAGTCGAGCGCCCTATTTCTGATTGGTTGTAACCTATTTTTCTAAAGGGGAATCCTCAACCTCCCTTTTCCCTTTGCGAACTTGTGCCCCTTCGGGCGAAACTCAAACTCTATCCTCTCGGCATTCAGTCCACAGAGACTGCAAATTCAACTAGTTTATGTAAAAACCCAGTCAAAGTGCTGCAAGTTTGTTGTTTACCATAAACTCTATACAGTGAGGTCCATTTGAAATAAAAAATCAGTTTTTATACCTTTCACAATATCCTCAGAGCCTAAATTCTACTTCCTATTGCTGTTTACACCCATATTGAAATTAATACCAGCAGTATAAGATATGGAGACTCCAGTAGCCTTGAACATTGCTCCTTTGAATGCTCCACACATGGATTTAGAGTGGATACCTTTGGTAGATAGAGACTTCCAGATCAAGGATATGATGGGCCTTAATTCTCACCTCAAAACTGTGTGCCAATTCAGAAATAATCACAGAAATAACACAAATATTCTAGGAATTTGGCAATCCAGTATGCCCATCTACTATCTCCCATCAGTCAATGTGTTGCCTGATTTCATTCATCTATGTCATGCAAACTATGACCCCACTTTGAGAGAAATTCTCAGTCCAGATGGGTCTGTGCTGTTCTATATCACTCTTCAATCCATAAATGAAATGCTGAACTTTGAGCCTCCTCAGCCTCTGGCTCCCCTTACAATGAAACTCTTGCTGGATCAGGGTGCAAGGCTCTCTAAGGCAGAAATATCAAGAGTTAGTCAGTTGTTTATGGATCCACAGTGCCAGTATGATCATCCTCCTCCCTATCATCAGGCCTCGTTTAATGAAACATGCAAGCTCATGGTGGATATGATTTCCTACATTCTAGGATGCAAAATAGGAGAGTTTGTAGATGAGACTGCGTTTCTGCTCTTAACCATATTCACTCCAGGACAGCCCCCTGCTGTCATGTATGACTATGCCACCTTCATAGCAAACAAGATACATGAACAATTCATGATGATGGAGAGAGAAAGAGTGTTTAAATACACCTCCTACATTTACCATCTGTTGTTGTACTATCACCCAGATAGTTTCAAGGTTCCTCTCAGGAGACTAGACCCAAAAGGAGAGAGGAGACATGTCATCTATTGGACCTCAGTTTTCCATGAAGTCCACTATTCTCCATACACATATTGTGAGTTTATTGACCTATTCATCTACCCAGCCACTTGCCTATTAATGGTGACTCCTCCTACCAGACTCACTGCTGAAATACAAAGAATCTTGCATCTTTCAAAGGGCTACAACATTGGTGATTGGTACTTCTACCAAAACCACACAGTGATAATAATTTATGGGTGTGAGTTGTCCCCTTATAATCTGCCAAGATATGTCCCCATGAGACTCTTTGCCTTGGAGTGTTTCAGGCAGTTCAGTAATGCAGACTTAACTCATTTCCATAAGAAAAACAAGAAGGCACATCTGAAAATCAGACATCAATTGGGTCCCTTTGTTTTCAAAAAAAGGGAAGAAGCATGGAAGGATGCAGACAACATGCTAGGACAAGATCTCATGTTGAACCAAAGCTTCTACTGGGCACCATATGACCCTGAACATTTCATAAGCCTTAGAAGAATCAAACACAGGCTTTCAAGATATGTGCACCAGCCAATCCCCTACATTGAACAATATGCTAATCAACCAGAATGGGTAGAGGGCACATTATATGATGAAGAGCTTACTGAAGAGGAAAAATTAGAGAAAGATATGAAAGAAATTGAGAAAAGAATTGAACTAGATTATGTTGCACAGGTCATCATCACACGGCCTCAACTAATTGGAGCAAGCACATCAACTGCTACTTCACAGTAGCCAGCTAAAGAGGCCGTTTCATCAGCAAGAAAGGGCAAAGAAATTGAGAATTCTAAACAGCAAAGCGCAATGGAAGAGCATCCATCCTCAAATATGGAAAGGGTCAAGAACAAAGCTCCTTAACACAAACAAAGGCACCTGAAATCCTGGTGCTGCAAACTCCTCACAATGAGGAAAGAGGTAAAAAATAGAGACAGAACAGAGGGCACACCCGCAGGGGCATCCACAGAACAGCAAGGGGAAAAAAGACAGAGGCTGAACCCCTATGCCGAGGAGGAAATTACAGAAGAAACCATAGGAAATATCATGGGTGAGGGGACTTCTGAATAGCAGATCCCTCCTATTTTGGAAACATCGGCCAGCTCCTTTCAGCAGGAGCAAGAAAGACAACCAAGTGGGGAGATTTCATCCTCCAAACAACAGACCCAAAAAGGCTCAGATATCAAACGAGAATTTACAAAGATCAAAGCTAGAAATGAGCCAATAAGGTTTCAGCTTTACGATCAGTTGATGAGAATGGCACCAACAAACTAACAAAGCCTGATGGCAACATATGATATGGAAGTAGGGAAGATGTCTCTCAGTCACTTCAGACCTACTACACAACAGCCACAGTCAGTTGCAGACTACATCATAACCAATTTGGAGGTCCTGGAAAAATAAATACATCCAATAGACCAGATTGAGCTACATAAGCAGGTGAGAGAAATGGTTTATTCTACATTAGCAGACAAGGCTCTACTGGCCCATAGTTTGCAGAACTCTTTATACAATACTTCTACCTAGTTAGAGCTGGAAAAAGCCTCATCATTGGCCAAGGATAATAGGATAAAATCCTTGGAGGAGATCATCATAGAGTTGGGACATGCTCCCAAAGATCCCAAAGGCACATAGGCCTTAATTAGAAAAAAGGAGGAAGACATAGTAGCACTGAGTAAAGAAATGAATCTACGAGTCACCATACATCCTCAAACTGCAGAAGTGGCACAACAACATGAAGTAGAGGATGTGGTTAGTCTACTTATGAGGATGAATCAAAGGATATTAGAAACAGAGAAAGAATTGGAAGAGGCTCAACAAGGGAATCAACCAGAGTTGGCCCCTCAACCATCCCAAAACAGCTCCAATAATTACAGCTCCTCCAACAACAGTGACTACAACATCACCTACCTGAGATTCAACTTCAGCAGTAGGTGCCTCAACTTTAGCAGCAACTACAGCAGCAACAGTGCAAGAGGCGAGCTTGAGCATGGAGGCCATGATGAAAGAGATTAAGGCTCTAGATTTACAAATGGCAGAAATGAAGGAAACTAAAGAAAAGCTAGCCAAGATTGAGGCTAGTTATGATAAATCAAAAATGATAGTTGCTGAGAAGACTAGGGAAGTAAAGTCCCTAGAAAATAAGATAAAGGCCTTGGAGAAAGACTTCACTCTCCATAGAACCCTGACCGAGATAAAAACAATTTTGTGGAATAAAATTGGCCAATCTCTTGCTGATCAATGGAAAACAATACAAACCATTTTTGACCAAATAGAATTGATGGCTGTAGCTCAGCATGAAACTCATAAGGCCAGAACATTATTAGCAGATAAGCCTGAGCAAGCCAATCGATTGATTCACTTCTTGAATACTAGTACTGGTGGCCAGCTGGCAGCACTGAACATCCAGAGCAGGACAGAGACTATTATAAGAGTCAAGAAGGTGCTGACCATGAGAAAATTTGTCCAAACCATAGAAAGAAAGTTCCAAGAAATGCAGATAGAGGTAAATGCTTTTAGACAGAAGCTTTCAAATTTACAAACCAAAGGTTTACCCAGCCTAGTCACTAGCACTGGAAGGCTGCTAAAACAAGAACAATATGCAAACAGGCTGAGTACCTACGTACAAAATCAAATCACAACATCATGAAGTAGCACTGAAGAAGCAGTCCCTCCCACAGAGCAGAGTTTATATGATAAACTAGAGGATTTGTTTTACATAGAGCATGAGGTAGCACATCTTTTTCCAGTTTGGCCGAATTATTACACATACACTGAAGCTAATGAAACATTATTCAAATTAAGAAAAAATCAATTACCAACAGAGGATTGGTGGCAAAACCTGCTTCAGATTCTAAATTAGTTTGATTCTCTTCTTATTTATTGTCTGAATAAGCAAGTTGCATTATATGGCTCAGCTACCAGAAAATCAAACTGACAGTGGGTGAAGTGCGCGGTAAAAATATTCAAAAAGCATAGACCAGGTGGCACAGGACGACAATACAGGACAACACATCAAGGAAGCGGTCATCCACCGACTGCCAGAGTCAAAGGGTCAACATCACATAGGACACCTGCTACAATGAGTAAAGAGCTTTTAATTCCTTAGTTATTGCTGCGCAATTTTTCCACAAATAGTTATTGATTATGTCAGAGTAGATGGATACATTGATGTCCAGATATTTCCCTATGGGATAGTTTGTAAAACTCCTATATATTCTTATCAAAGAGATGTGTTATGGTGGTTTGTCATTTTCTTTCTGAACTGCGCTGTAACGTATCAGACTGTATTAATACAAAGTGATGTTGAATTTCACTGTCTGAATCATCTGAAGGTGGATTGGATGTTTTGGGACCTGCTACAGAATTCCTATGTCATGTTGTGGAACAATAAGTTATACTAAACTTTGTTTTATGTTCTCTATATTCGTAAATTCCATGTATGTTTCATGATCTTGATAATGGAGAAGAAGAATAGCTTAAGATTTGAATTTGTTTGAATGCACCCTATGTTCAATATATGTCGTTATTTATGTTTTCTTCAGGATTAGTCATGAATATGAATTCTTAACTACTCATGTTTGCACTAATTCTTTCATTCTGAATACTATTTAGGAATCCTTAACTGCTCCTACACAATATTCATACACTTTCCCTCTGCCAGTATAATGAAAGATTCTTGATTGCCTTTCATTCCCTGACCTCATTCCATCATTTCCAGATTTGAAAGTTTTTCCCAGCTTGCCTATCCCACTATGTGGCACTACCTTTTCACCAAGAAACTCTTTCAACGATTACACTTTCAGTAACTCCATTACCCAATGGAAAAAATAGTTATATACTTGCACCCCAGCTCTGTCTGAGATCACCATCCAACAAAATTAAAACCAAACCCTGTTCATCATAACTAGCCTAAAACACTCCAAAACAAAGCTAAATTTCAAAGAGAGAGCCCTCTCTGGTTGCAGGTAGGCTAGGAACTGCAGCTAAAAGATTGGTTAGTGGTTACCTCGGCCGTATTCCCTACAGGAAGCAGGGGACAACCTGAGTGATAATGGGCTCCAGGTCAGGTCAACTTCCATAGTTTTGCTTGTCCCTGTGTTTGTGGAATTCAAGATCTATTTTTCTCTCGTGGGTGCATGCATGGTAGAGGAGGTCGAGCATAGGGATGGTGAAAGTATCCCACCCATGGGGTTGGAAGAGTGGACAAGGGTTTGGGTTTGTAGAGATTGGGGGTTGATTCAAAAAACTTCAGTGAAGGGAGAGCTGGGGGTTCAAGAAAACCTAGATATACCATCTGGTGGTAGAGGGGGGAAGGAAGAGAAGTCTGGTCGGTCAAATTATGGGTCAATTCTATCCTATGGTCTCAAATTTCCTGGGTTAGCAACCTTAGCTACAAGGCTGAGCTTCACAACCTTCTCTTCTACTGCTTCTTCTTCTTGAACATCAAGGTCTAGATTTCCTTTGCATGTTGCTTCCATTGCCTCCTTGAGTTTCTAATGTTGTTGTACTACTTGATCCTTTTCTTGGATCACCTTCTCAAGCTTCTACCACACCGCAACTCTCTCCTTTTCCGCCTATATATTCAACTGTCATGTATGTTGTTCCCTCAATTTTAATTCTTCTATAATCTCTAAATGTAGCTTGTGTAGTCTTCGTAATGGAACCATTTGTTGTCTTGTTTGGGTTGACCCAAGTTTGATATTTTACTGCACACCAACAAAACCCTCAATCACTAGCCCTTTCGGCAACAACCTACAAGTAGGTCATAGTCTCACCCAAAGTGACTATGGGAGAATGCAAAAAGCGTTTTTGCATCCTTGAGGGATCATGCAATGTGGTATTTGTCTGTTTTTTTTATACTTAACATTCATAAATTACTTCGCATTAAATCTTATTTCACCACATTACATTCATGATAGCATATACATCCATAAATCTTTATTGTACTGAAATAAAGTGCAATTGTAATAGATATTAAGAAAATAAACACATGAAGATAGAGATTTTACTGTGGTTCATCCCAATGTAGGACTATCTCCACAATATAATTTCTTATAATATAGTTTTCGATATAGTTCTTAACCTATGCACTATGCTACAGGTTGTCTGTGCACTTAGCGGTAGACAACCTACACACTAAGCTGCAGACCTAGGCCTCCGCACACTCAGCTGCGGAGCCTTTCTTTTCCTCTGAAGTACAAATCACAAGGATGCAACCATAACACATATCTGGATCCTATAATTATAGATCCCTATATATACTATTACATCTAGGGATCCATCGCTACAATACCATGGTGCAAATACCATGGATTCCAAAATACAAGGGACTATGGTTCAAAACCATTCATTCTTTACAATATTACATGTTTTTACAAAAAGAAGGGGATTTTTCTTGAATCCCCTATACTGCACAGTGAATACACTGCATGGTCCACTTTGCTCTTCACAATACTCTTTACTGTGCACTCCGCTCCACAAAATGCAGATCCTTTGCCCAAAATCTGGTCGAGTTGGGTTGCGCCCAACAATATTCCTAGATGAAAATAAAACTAGAAATGTCACATTTGGCAATGACGAAGAAGGAATAATTAGAGGAAATGGCATGATTAGTCTAAAGAATGGAAGAGGAAAGGCTTACAATGTACTACTTATAGATAGTCTAAAACATAATTTGTTGAGTGTAAGTCACATGTGTGACAAATTTTGTGATGTTCTCTTCAGAGCTCAAGGCTCTGACATCATGTCAACAACTACTGGGAAGATTATGGCTAAGGGAGGTCGAACAGAGAATAATGTATATATTTTGAAGGAAGAGAATGAATAATGCTATATCAAAAAACAAGATGAATCCTTGTTATGTCATAAGAGATTGGGGCATATCAATTTTGATCACATCATAAAGTTTACTAAGAGAGAAGTCAAAGATCTACTAGCATGAAAGAAGCCTCAAAACACTACTTGCAAGTCATGTCAAATGGGATAACAAACACAAACATCATTCAAAGTCAAATATAAATTGTTAACTAGCAAACCTCTACATCTAGTTCATATAGATTTTGTGTGGACCTTCCATGCTAGAAGTACCAGCGGAATAAAAATATATTATGCTAATAATTGATGACTATTATAGATTGACATTTGTGGAATTTCTTAGAAATAAGTTAGAAGCATTTGTAAATTCAAAACATTCAAGGCACTAGCAGAAAATCAAACATGGTGCAAGATAAAATGCATAAAGTCAGACAGAGGAGGTGAAATTACTTCAGATGAGTTTGCAGACTTATGTGATGAACTTGGCATAAAATGATAGTATACGGTTGCAGACACACCTCAAAAATATGGAGTTGCAGAGAGACAAAACATATTTGTTCAAAAAATGGCCAGAGCCATGATGAAAGAAAGACACATTTCTCAAACATATTCAGAAGAAGTAGTACCTACAACTGTACATATTCTTAATAAGCATATCTCATACCAAATTGTGATAAGACAACTTATGAACTGTGGCACAATTAGCCAACCTCAATCAAACATTTTAAAGTATTTGGAAGTAAATGTTATATTAAAAATACTGATGAAAAGATAGAAAAGTTTGATGCTTGATCAGATGAGGGAATATTTTTGGGATATTCATCAAAAAGTAAGGGTACATGTGCTATAATAAAAGACTGCATAATATTGTGGAATGCATAGATGTAAAGTTTGATGAAGAACTACCTGATTAGACCAAGAGCACAGGTTTTATCAATCCTCCAGATCATCATCATCATCATCATGACATTCAAGAAAATGAAGTACAAGATGAATATTTAGAAAATACAAAGACTCATTCAAAAGGTCCCTCAAGACGCACAAAAAAGAATCGTCCTGAAAGTCAAATTAATGGAGATAAAAGTCAAGAAGTGCAAACAAGGAGGCAACTTGCGGAGAAATGAGACTATGTTTGTATTGTTCTGTTGTGACATATTAAACAAAAGAACTTTGATGAAGCAAGTAAATAAAAAAACTAGATATACACTATGAACGAGGAGTTAGATCAAATTGAAAAGAACAAGGCTTGGCAACTAACACTAAGACCAGTTTGAAAAATGTCATTGCACAAAATGGGTATTATAAAATAAGATTAATGAATAGGGTCAAATTATCAGAAAAAAAAAAATCCAAACTAGTGTGAAAGGGCTACTCACAAGTAGATGTTCTTTACTATGAAGAAAAAATTTCACCAATTACAATATTTGAGTCAATTAGGATGTTTTTGACCTTTGCTTGTTATAATGATTTCAAAGTATATCAAATGATTGGAGAACGTACCTTTTACCAAGGGCTACAAATCCTACAA
Source organism: Pinus taeda (assembly GCA_000404065.3). Classification (NCBI taxonomy): domain Eukaryota; kingdom Viridiplantae; phylum Streptophyta; class Pinopsida; order Pinales; family Pinaceae; genus Pinus; species Pinus taeda. Next base: position 301,563 of record APFE031569287.1, read on the forward strand.
AATTATGGAGGCATTTTCATTTCTTGATGCAACAACATTCGTCAAAGCTTATAAGATCCATGAGTCTTATTTCAAATTTACTAAAGGGAGTGGGTTCCCTTAATCATTTTATTTATTTTCCTAAGTTCAGTTGAGTTTGAGGAAATTTTAAATTGTAAATTTAAGTTGTGGAGAATATGTCGTGAATGAAGAGATTTTAGAGACAGTTCAGTAATCCTAGGAAGACTGAGGATTCGAGGGATTTAAAAGCTTCTTTTAGGATTTTGTTTGAGAAAAGAGTGGATTTGAAGAGATACTTTAGGAGAACGTGAGAGATTGTTGGATCTGAACTAAATTGGTTCATGAATCTGTATCTTTTGAATAATAAAAAAGGAGCTAGAGGTTAGAGAGTAGAGGTGTGTGTGGGTCATTTGATTGCATATCAGGCCTGTGAATTGTGTAAATTTCTTGTGTGATTATAAATTAAAATTTGGCAGAGTTTGTCAAGAAAACTTGTATATTTATTTATGTAGATTTCGGAATTATTGAAGGATTTGAATGTAAAATTTGGTATCTTTCTACACATCTCTAATTTATGCGCATGGATGGTCAAACCCCAGATGTTTTTTATTCTCCATTCGAAATAATTGAAGTTAATTGATTTACAAGTTGAAAGCTCGGTTTTCTTTGGTATAATAAGCTTGAAGTATTGGAATACTCTGGGAAATTAACTGTGGAAGACTAAAACCTTTCTGCACCATATTTTTCCTTAAAATTGGACCGCAAGTCTATTGTGAACCCTTAATTGTATTAGGTGATCTCTTGAGTTCCGGCATCGATTAACAATGAATGGAAGTAGATTGTTTATTGATCAAGCTGCAAAGGGATAATAATGACAGTCTAACTTTGGTGGACAAGGAAGAAACATAGTGGCAGTGTAGAACAAAGTTTCTCGATGGAGAATGTGAGATCGTTGTAATTTTCCGATCGGAGTGATCCAACAATGATCGGGTTCGAATTAGCAAGTGCATTAACCCAGCTAGCGGACCTGATGGAAATTTTAAATAGAGTTTAATTCCCGTGCGATTTTGGTCATCTGTTTAGGGAAGGATCAAATGCATGTCACATGTGAACAAGCATGTGATTTAACATGACAAATGGACTCGAAATGATTAGAAGGAGGAGTTAAACTTAATTGGGTTCCGGTCATAAAATTCAAAGAGATCGCGGTCATTCTGGTGATTGCTTGGCGTTGGAGATTTCCACGGCTTATTGATTGTTGACCATTGCCAATTGATTGTTGAGGCGATATCATATTGGATCTACAACATTAGCTCTACACAGATCGGATTTCTGATTGGTCAAACTGTTTCAGCACAAATATGATTAATGAATGTCGGATTTCTTGTTTCATAATCAGAACCTTACTACGCGGAGTGGAGGAAATGGAAATTTTCATAAACCCATGTACCCTGCCATCATTAGTGGAGATATACAATCACTAGAGGTGAAAGATGTAGCTTCTCTGCATCATAAGTGGTATCGGAGCCAAAAAAGTCTTTGGAATTATCAGAAAGACATTTGAGATAGCATCATGTTAGAACAATTTAAGAAAAATCATACCACAAGGGATACTAAGATCAGAATGGGGAAACAATGAATCCTCTGGTAAAGGTCTCGTAAGAATATTTATTTTGATGATTTTTACAGAGAATTGTTTTGAATGTCTGAAGAACAACAAGGGAGTGAAATTTCAAAGGAGAAGATGTTTTCCTTACAGTCAGTTGAAATTTCGATATTTGAAGTCAGTTCTTAGCAATGTTTAAATGAAAGTTGATGAAATTATTGGTTTTGAATTTAAGTTCAAATATAATAGTGGTTTGTTGTGGCACTGAAGTCATTTAAATGATTTAAAGAATTTTGTGGAAAATTGAAGAATGAATGAAGATTGTTTACGTATTGTTAAAGACAATGATATTGATGGTTGAAGGAACAATTAGACTAAAGACTGAATTCGATAGATCTGAAAGAAGAGCCACTACAAGGATTGAAATTTGAAATTTGTAGAAGCAAGACAAGATTTTCTTACAAAAACATTGTTAGAAGAAATTTGTAGTGTCTGTCATGAATTTTATAATTATTGTTGAAGTTCAGATTGAATCTTCATTGATATTAAAAGTTGAAGTGTTAATTATGAAAAGTAAGATGGCAGTTAGTTTTATGTTATCTTTGAAGAAAATTGGCAGGTTTGGAAGAATACTTGATGAACCTTGAGGTAAGATTATGCACGTCAAGGGAAGCAGTAAAATTGTTGAAAGATAGAATGAGCTATAGCAACATCATAGCACATGAGCTATGTTAAAGAAGATGAAGGAAGAAGAACCCTTAGATGAATAAAAGGTGGTAGTACCCAACAATAAAAGGAAATTACTGAAGGTAAAGGGAAGTGAGAAATTAAATATGCAGAAACCAACATCGTTGGAAGCTGAGCCGGAATGCTCAAGGAGAAGAAAGGGTTCTATTGTAGAGAACCTAGAAAAGAAAGGATACCAAAATGACGATTTGGTATGGGTAACAACTAATAGACTTGTTAAAAAAGAGAGAAGGGCTAGCTACAACTCACCAGTGAACAAGGAAAGTTCACAAAAGGAAAAAATGAATTTGACTATTGTTATTCATAATAGGGGTATAGAGGAAATTCACAGACAGAGAGAAAAGAGTGCCAAAGAATTTGGACTCAAAAGAATGAGTAAGGAAGAAATTGATGTAGAGGTCGCTGGGATAAAGACAAAACTCAGTCATTTGGAGGAGCTGATACAAAAAGGAATCAGAGAAGAATGGAAACAAGGATTTTATGTGGGAAAAAGATTTAAGTGGCCTATCAAGGAATTATTTGCTGAGAAATTAATACTCAGAACAGTTGAGAATGAAAGAATATAATCCATTTGTGAACTAGAGAAAGGACCTCTCCTTGGGGAAGGAGACAGTGATGAAGAGATGATCTATACAGATCAACATAAGAGAAAGTTACTGGTAACATCTTCACAGACAAGAGAGTGTCATATTTTTGGAATTAATAATTTGTGTGAATGTAAATTTGCATGTATGAAACCTAATGAATTTGTGCCTGTGCATGGAAAAGTGAGAGGCAGAGACAAGAAAAACACAAAAGGAGATTCATAAAGAGTTTCAAGACTTCAATTGGTGGAGAAAATTAAAAGGTATAAGTAAATGGTTATGTATTCTCTTATTAAAAACTTATTGGATCATGTTTGAAGGAATATTAACATGGATAGAAACCCAATGGAAAATGGACAGAGAAAGGGAAATAAATGCATTGTAGATTTGTGAAGTGGAGAGAGGAGAAGCAGACTCAGGGAACTCAACTCAAAAAGTTAAGTCAAGGAAAACATTGAAGGATCAAAGTCTTATCATAGAAGAGAGAAAGACATTATTGTCTTACTTGGATAAACTAAGTGATGGAGAGAATTGTGTGGAGCAGAAAGGTATTCTACAAACTTATGATGAAGTTGCCAAACACAGTCAAGAAGCTGCAGTCCAAGAAGTATTCTTTGATTAAGAAGAAATCGGAGATGTTGAGGAAGAATTTCGCAAGAACTTAGTGAATTATCAGAATAATTCAGAGAAGCATGAAGATCTGATCACTGAGGGTTCAAATGAAGAGCCTTGTATTTTTTAGACTAATATGTTGTGTATGTTTTTAGGTTTGACAGGTAATGAACGACAACTGGACAATGTGCTTATGCATGTTGATGAAGAAGTGAGATTACTGGAAGAAATGGCTAGATTAGAAAAGTATTTTGAGCATGTACTTAATAAATTTGAGAATAATGGCATTGGTAGGGAATTTGTCATAATTCAACAAGATGAAGACAAGAAAATGAGAGTTTGTAACCAAAATGAAGCATCTTCAGTAGAGAAACAAGATAGAATTATTATGGAAAATGTGAAAGAATGTATGATGATGTTGAAAGATACAAAATTTCAGGAAATCTGTGATTTTGGAATTGATTATTTTTATGACTCTATAGACCATGAAGAATCTTTAGGAAAACAAAGTTTTGTTTCTGTTATATATGAAGATGAAACAACATCATTGTTTTGTAATGGTATAAGTACAGAAGATGAAAGGATACTTCATAATGATATGCTCCAAGAAATTCTAGCTATTGAATTGTTGAATGATAGTCTTGTGTTAGAACAAGGAACACTGCGTAATGAAGATGAAAGTGCTGAAATAAAATTTGCTGACAGTTTCATAAATTTTGTAGAAAATCAACATAAAGACTTTGTTATGTTCCTATACCAGTAGGTGTCATAATTTTTGAATGGATGAGTTCAAATCTATAATATGTACATACCTTTTCTTTCTGCAAATGTTTTCCATATTAAAAAAAAATAAAATAAAAAATTTAAAGAGGGTATGTCATAAAAGAAAAATCAAAGGACAAAAAGAGTAAAAAGGTAAAAAAAGATGAAAAATGAACCCTAAGGAAAAACAAAAAGACCATGAAAGTGTGCAAGTCCAAATGCCACTACTATTTACTTTTTTTGGTATGATAATGATTGTGTGCAACTTGTTATTCATGCCACAATCCATGGAAACCAAACAATTTAATCTTGGTTATTCTATATTTTGAATTTCATGCTTAGAGATAGAGAATGAAATATGACCAAATTGTTTAATCTTGGCAGATAAGTAGATAGGTAGAGTAAATAAAAGAAGCTCAATAGTTTAATATGAGCCCTTGGATGTAATAAGGATATACTTAGATAGTTTTTATTGTAAAAGAAAAGAAAAATGTTTTGATAATGGTTTGCCAGCTTAAGTGCACCCTAATAAAGAGTAGAAAAAATTGTAGGATGAGTTGATGGGTAAGTAGTTGCATGGTTGTAGAATTATGATGAATGATTAGCTAAGATTATATCATTTACTTTCATCATCAAGTTGCTAAAGTATGGATGGTAATTGAGCAGTGACATAAAGTCAAGTGATTAATTTCTCCATTCATTTTACTGTTAAGTTTACTAATTTCCCATAAGTAAAGATAAAAGTACCTAAAACCTTAAGTTAAAGGGGCTCAGAGCATTTCTTTGACTTCTGGAGGGACTGGAACCTCGGCCCAATAACTTATAGGATCTAAGTACTAAAGGGCCCCTCACCAACATTCACCCCCTCCATACTTCACACATTTCCTCTAAAAAATCCTTTTTCCTAAGGTAAAATCACCATTTTCCTAGGGAAAGTAATCACACCCATAGAAAACCTTTTTTTTCCACAAAAAACCCACAAATACGCATTTAGCCTAAGTTATAATGTTTACTGTGAAAAGCAAATAAATTCAATATAAATTATACCTAGCACATTTTATTTTCCACTTTCATTTCATATTGACTTCTAACATTATTTATTAAAGTCCCAAAAATACCCCTTTCCTGTATGTTTTATTAAAAAAACCCCATATGTTAATATCCGGCTCCAAGGTTTGAAACATAAGCCTTATTAGTAAATAATTTATAGGATTAATTAAGTAAATCAGTCACTAATTAATAACCATGGCCCACCTCTGAAATAAAAGAAATTAATTCATCAATTAGTGATTAATTAATAATCTGTCCCCACTAATGAAATCACTCCCAACGTAGCTCGCAGGGGTTTGGTTTCGTGGTCAGCGAATGGTCTGTTAAGTTGTTCATGCCGCTGTGCAGGTCACGGGTTCATGCCTTGTCTTACCCTAAGGGGTCGTTCCTTTCCGATTGGGTGGTTCCCCCTAGCTATTATAGTTTAAGCCAGTGGGATTCAACCTTATGTAACGCGAGTACGATACCACCGTTGTTGCCGATTCAGCTAGATATCCAAAAAAAAAAAAAATCACTCCCGACATCATTAAGCCTCCCTAAACCACAGTTAATCAATCCCTCCGCGCATTAAAATCCTGTCAGACCCCTCCATTAAACCTCACATCAAATCATCACCGCGATCACTGTGTGATCTGGCCCCTTTTGATCCAACGGTTGATGTTCATATCGGGCGGCTTCCGAACGCCGACCTTTACCTACCTGATGTGAGTTGTTCCACTATTCACCCCACTACTATGTGGTGCCTGATGAATGGCATCACGCGGCGTCCCCGCGAAACCGCTTTATCCCAAAAGCAGTGCAATGCGATCCTGCATACCACCTCCGGCTAAATGACAAACTGTCACATTTCTCACTTGACGCCAAGTGTCCTTTTCCCAGTGTACCTGCCAAAATCATTGACTTTACAAATAAAACTAAAAAACTCATAGTTTTTTGTTTTGTCATGAAAAAAGAACACTCTGACCTCCATACAAGCACCAGAGTACGTGAAACTGTCAACCTACGTCCAACTGCTGACTGTCAACCTACGTCCAACTTCCATCTAACCAAAGCTGATGAAACTCTAGACCACCTTGCAGACTCGTGCACTTCTTGCAATCAGTGCAATGTCGCCATTACTCCATCCAATTCGCTGAGAAATCCTGTTTAGTTATAGAACCTAGACTAAATTGCTTCCAATTACTAAGTAATTTAGTGTGAAAAATTGTCTCGTGACTCCAAAATACCTAAATTAGACCATTTTTTTCCCAAAATTCACTGTAAACCCTTCACCCCCGTCTTTGAATCCATAATAACCAAGGATGGATGCCCCAATTGCACTGAATGTCATGCCCATATCCACTCCTCACAATGATTTAAAACATCTCCCACTAACAAACAAATATTTCCAGATTAAAGATACTTCTGTCCAAAAATCCCCTTTTAAATTATTCTCAAATACAGAGACCAGTACCTAAACCATGCAGACTACATTGGACTTTGGGAGTCAGTTTTACCCAAGTATCAGTTCCCTAGAGTTCATATCTTCCCAGAGAACGTCCATTACTATCATATGAACTATAATCCCAACCAACAGGTAGTAATGACCCCAAAACAATCTATATTATTCACCATCACTGCTGAGTCCATAAATGAAATGCTCCAATTGCAACCAAGCCAAAACCTGATCCCTCTTTCTGTTGGAGATTTGCTGAATAGATTCCCTATACTTGCATCAATGAAACTTGCTAGGTTATTCCAGACCTTCATCAGGGAAGAAAAATACACTCCAAATGACCCCCCCCCCTTACTTGTGGACTATATTCTTTAATCTGGGCCGAAACATTGTTGACATGATATCTAGTGTATTGGGCCAAACCACAACTGAATTTTTTTATGAAATCGTCATAGCCTTCATGTCCATCTACTCTCCTGGGAAACCCCCAACCATCATGTTTGACTATGCAAAGTTCATTGATGATAAGATGCATGATCAGTTCATGAGGTTGGATAATGAAAGAATGTTTATATATTCTTCAGTTCTATATCATTTGTTTTTGTATTATCAAGTTGATAAATTTCCAATCACCCTCCAAAAGCTTGATACCAGAGGCAACCCTAGGTCAGTGATCTTTTCGACTTCATTAATCCATCAATATGACTCTCAGTACTCTTATACCGATTTCATAGGTGTTTTTGTGTACCCAGTTACAACTATGCTTTTAGGAAGCCCTCCCGCTAGAATCAATGCATACATCAGGAGGGTCCTTCAGTTGTCAAAACAATACAGAGTGAGGGATTGGTACTTGTACCAAAACCACATTGAAATAAGAATCTAGGGATGTGAATTGGCTCCCTACAAACTACCCAGATACCTCCCTATGAGATTTTTTGCCTTAGAGTACTAGAGGCAAATGATCAATTCAGATGAAGTTGATTTTGTGAAAGCCAAGAAGAAAGCCCAGCTTAGGATAAAGGATTAGCTTGGCCCATTCATATGTAACATTAGGAAAGCAGGAAAGGAAGCATAATTGATCCTCCAAAGGATGAAACTCAAAAAAAATTTCATCCGGAATTATGACCCCTTAGCATTTATTTGTAATAGGAGACAAAAGAATAAATTATCTCCTTACATCCACCACAGAATCCCTGAAATTGAACAATTTGTAAATTAGCTTGAGTGGGTGGAAAACACTCAGGTAGACCAGGATAGCACATAAACTACTTTCAATAATGTTTTTATTGATTTAGATATAATACTTGATGAGGATTCACTTGTACAGGTTCCAGGAGAAAATCAATCTCAAAGGCATTCACAAGGACAAAGTGGCAAATAGTAGAAAAAGGGCCATAAGAGCAAGCAGGGCCATCAGAGCAACCAGGACCTTTGGAGCTGCCAGAGGAATCAGAACAACCTGAGATTTCTGAGGAACTTGCTCAACCAGAACAAATCATGAGCAATCCTCCTATTTTACAAACTCCTCGAAATGAGGAGAGGAACCTTAAAAGAAATAGAGAGGAGGCCACTCCTTCCAGCAGAACTGTTGCCCAAACTTATGTCAAGAGGCAAAAGTTGAACCCATTTTCTAAACAGAAGTATACTGAGGAGACAACATGAACTACAGGAGTAGAAAGCAGGCATACCACGCCTTTAGGAGGTACACAAGAACCTTCCAGCTCACAGGCTCAAATGTTGGAAATACAACAAAGTGTGGAAGTATCCTCCTTCAGGGCTCCTACTGGCCAGAGCTAATATATCAAAGAGAAATATAAAGAAATCAAGGCTAGAAATGAAAGGTTAAAGGCCCAAAGTTATGTAAATTACCTAAAAATGTCTCCAACAAATCAAACAAGGCTAATGTCATCCTTTGACATAAAGGAAGGTAAAATGCAAATGAGTTTCCTGAAACCAACTACACAACAACCTAGATCAATGGTAGATTATCTGAAAACAGATTTTGAAGTATTGGCCAATGAGATCCATCCTATTGACCAAATAGAACTACACAAGCAAGGTGGTGAAATGGTTTACTCCACTTTGACTGGTAAGGCAATTGCAGCACACCAAGTCCAAAATTCGCTGAATAATATATCAGCACAATTCTAGTTGGAGAAAGCCTCTTCATAGGCCAAGGACACTAGAATAAAGTCCTTAGAGGACTTGGTCATAGAGCTAGAACATGATCCCAAGGATGTGAAAGCTGCAAAAAATCTTATCAAGAAGAAAAATGATGACATAGCTGCACTAAAGAAGCGACTCAAAATTCCTCCTCTACAACATCCTCAAACAGCTGAAGTGTTGGAAACACAGAAGGAGGAAGAGCTTATGGACATAGTCCTTAAGCTGAATGAACAATTAAAGGAGACAGAGAAAGAAGTAGATAATTTGATACAGTCCAAACAGAGTGAGTTGGCCACCACTCCTCAGGCTGTAATTGATACAGTCTCTACAGCAATACCCTCCACCGTGGCTGTTGCCTTAGCACCCACAGTTCCACCAGCTACAACCTTGCCAGTAACGGGTACATCAGTAGGCATAGGGGCATCAACAAGCGCAGGTACTTCCATACAACAAACATCTGAATTGGTAAATGCCATGGAGGAAATGAGCATCCAGGCCAATGAACTTAAGAAACTCAGAGAAAAAGTGTCAAATCTGGAGATTGAATGTAAACTTACCCAGATACAACAAAAGGAAGAAGTTCAGAAGAACCAAAGGATGGTAGAAAGAATAAAAGTCCTTGAAAAGGACTTGACATTGCAAGAGACACTGGGAGACATGAAATAAATTCTTTGGGCCAACATCATTGATTCCATCAATTATGTTTGGCCTTCTATTCAAGTTATTTTTGAACAGACTGAACTAGTGAAAGTGGCTACAAAGGCAGTCCACAAGACAAGAGAAGAATTGGGAGATATGCCTAAAGAAGCCAACTTATTGATCACATTTTTGAACAACAAAAATAGGTACCATCTAGATGAACTAGAAATTGATGACAGAACAAAAACCATTATTGAAATAAAGAAGGTTCTCACCAAAAGGAACCTGATGCTCAATCTGGAGAAAAGGTGTCAAAGCATCCAAGGTGACATTGATAGTTTTATGACAAAGTATGGCATTTTGAGAGAAAAAGGACTTCCCAGTCCTATGGTAAAAAATGAAAAGTTGATGACCTAGGCGTATTACATCGAAAGACTAAATAAGCTGGCCAGAAACCAAGCTAGTACTTCAGGGGCGAAATCTTTTCCCACTGGAAAGGTAGTATATGATGGCCTTGAAAATCGGTTTTACATAAAGCATGAGTTCAAGCACTTGCTTACAAGCAAGCCAAATTTCGCTAAGTATACAGAAGCTGAAGAAATACATAGAAAGATGATAAGGATGAAATTACCTGACAATGAATGGTGGACAAAACTTACGAATTTACTATAAAGTTACTATAATAAATCTACATGGTAAACATAGCTGCCAGGTAAAACAGGTAATACAAAGTCAAAGCAGAACAGGTAAAGAGTATCAGTAGGTAGAAGATAGATAGCGGTTCCAGCGCACAACTACAAAGCAACTGAAAGAGGCAAATCTAAATTACAACAACCAGCACAGTCACAATAAAAGGGACAACAAGAAGACAGTTCTCCATCTGTATCTATAATCGTGTTGAATATATTTTCTATTTCCTAGAATAATTCTCATATTGTTATGAGATATTTTGTATAATTTTTTGTATAAATACTTCACAAATTGAAGTAATTAGGGTGGATTAAAAATACATTTCTATAGACATTTCATTATCAGCCAAGGAACTATTGTACTCAAGACTGGACTGGTTTTGCTGGAAATGGAATAAAGCTGAGGACATTTCACTAGATTCTTGTGCACAGTGGGAACAAATAATTATTACCTTTTCATGTTTAAATATTGTTTTCTCTTCATGTTATGAATATTCATATGTGTCTCTTACGAAATATAAAAGTAAACAAGGGATGATATCATTAGAATTAGCTTAAATGCTCTCTGTTTTAACTGTTTGCTTTCTATATGTTTTCCACTAAACTGTCTTAGCCTAGGAATTCTTAATTGCTCCATTACTTCCATAGTTTACCCCCCTTTGGTCCATAGTAAAGGATTCTTCATTGCCCTTTGCTACCGATCATCCTTCCTTTCTTCACCTTAATCTTGGCTAAGGATCCTTCATTTCCCTTTACCTTGGTTAGGACTACTCCATCCATTTGAACCTACAGATTTGCTTTTACTATGCTAACCTGCCCTGTGAACTCTTACTTTAGTGATTGATCAAATCCAATTTAGCCACTCTTGATTGACTCCATAGCCCAATGGCCTGAATACTTGCTCTGCTCATATGTTTTCTTAATTCCACCACCCAATCAAAACAAAACAATCATGAACAATAAGAACTAGCCTGAAATCTTACCCCAAAACAAAGTTAAATTATAAAGAGAGAGCCCTCTCTGGACTTAGGTTGGCTAGAACTCGAGTCTAAAAGATTAGGTTTGTCGTTACCTCAGACTATTCCTTCTTTGATAACTTCTAAGGAAAACATCTGAGTGATAGCAGACATGATGACAAAATTATCTGTGGAGAGTGAAAATCATAGTAATTTTAAATCTGACATTTGTGATGGAAATTTTGTTTTAAATAGGAAAGATGAGCCATATGTAAATGATATGCTTATTGAATATGAAGGAAATTTAATTTTCTGGAAAAGTTATTAAGTGAACCTGATGATATAGAGGAAACAATTGTCTTTCCTAGCAATGAAGGGGAAGTTGTGAAGTGTAACCAACATGTTTTAAATGAAAGAGATGAAGTAAAATTGGACAGAAATTTTATAGTTTCTATGGAAAAAGAGAATGGACAACAGTTAGTTGACAGTGGAGTTCAACTAAGGTCCACGTGTTTGAGAAAGGTTGCAAAGTTTAAAGATAAAATAGAGAAATTGTGAATGAAAAAGTCAGTTAAGAAGAGAACCAACAAAGAAGAGAAATTAACAAAATAAATCTGTATCAACAAAGAGAGAGGAAAGCAACAACATCAGATTTGGAAACCTAGAAGGACTAAAGCAATAGTGGTAGAAAAAATGGAGCAAAAACATGATGAAAGAGATGGCAAGTTACGAAGTAAGGTTTGGTATTCTGGATTATTTAGTAGAAGAATCACATGACGAGGAGGTCATGAAAACTTTCAACTCAGGGAGTCTGATGCAGGAGCATTCGTCAAAGCTTATAAGATCGATGAGTATTATTTCACATTTACTAAAGGGAGTGGGTTCCCTTTATCATTTTATTTATTTTCATAAGTTTAGTTGAGTTTGAGGAAATTTTAAATTGTAAATTTAAATTGTGGAGAATATGTCGTGAATGAAGAGCTTTTAGAGACTGTTGAGTAATCCTAGGAAGAGTGAGGATTTCAGGGATTTAAAATCTTCATTTAGGATTTTGTTTGAGAAAAGAGTGGAGTTGAAGAGATACTTTAGGAGAAAGTGAGAGATTGTTGGATATGAACTAAATTGGTTCATGAATCTGTATCTTTTGAATAACTAAAAAAGGAGCTAGAGGTTAGAGAGTAGAGGTGTGTGTGAGAGGGATATGATGAAGGCCATTTGATTTCATATCAGGATTGTGAATTGTGTAAATTTCTTGTTTGATTATAAATTAAAATTTGGCAGAGTTTGTCAAGAAAACCTGTATGTTTATTTATGTAGATTTCTGAATTATTGAAGGATTTGAACGTAAAATTTGGTATGTTTCTACACCTATCTAATTTATGTGCATGGATGGTCAAACCCTAAATGTTTTTTATTATCCATTTGAAATAATTGAAGTTAATTGATTTACAATTTGAAATCTCAGTTTTATTTAGTATAATGAGCTTGAAGTATTGGAATACTCTAAGCAATTAACTGTGGAAGATTAAAACCTTCTGCACCATATTTTTCCTTAAAATTGGACCGCAAGTCTATTGTGAACCCTTAATTGTATCAGGTGACCTCTTGAGTTCCGACATCGATTAACAGTGAATGGAAGTAGATTGTTGATTGATTAAGCTGCAAAGGGATAATAGTGACATTCTAACTCTAGTGGACAAGGAAGAAACATAGTGGAAGTACAGAACGTAGTTTCCTGATAGAGAACGTGAGATGGTTGTGATTGTCCAATCAGAGTGATCCAATGGTGATCAGGTTCGAATTAGCAAGTGCATTAACCTAGCTAGTGGATCTGATGGGAATTTTAAATAGAGTTTAATTCCCATGCGATTGTGGTCATCCATTTAGGGAAGGATTAGATGCATGTCGCATGAGAACCAGCGCATGATTTAACACAGAAAATGGACCCAAATTGATTAGAAGGAGGAGTTAAACTTCATTGGGTTCTAGTCCTAAAAGTCAAAGAGATCGTAGTCATTCCGGTGATTGCTTGGTGTTGGAGATTTACACAGCCTATTGATTGTTGACCATTGCCAATTGATTTCTGAGGCGATATCGGATTGGATCTACAATGTTGGCTCTACACAAATCGAATTTCTGATCGGTCAAATTGTTTCAACACAGATCTGATTAACGAATGACAGATTTCTTGTTTCAACATCAAAACCTTGCTGCGTGGAGTGGAGGAAATGGGGTTGCCTAAATCCATGTACACTTCCAACATTAGTGGAGCTCTACCATCACTAGAGGTGAAAGATGCAACATTTTTGCATCATTTCTCAAGAGAAATACCTAATATATATGTTGAAAAAGTTCCAAATGGAAGACTATAAACCTGTGCCATCCTCCATAGCAATTGGATGCAAGCTATGTGCAAATGATGAATTAACTAATGTGGATCAAAAGTTTTACAAATCTATGATAGGAAGCTTGCTATAGCTAACAACTTCTAGACAAAATATAATATAATGTTGGTAGTCATATTAATGGAAAGATACCAAATGAACACCTAAACAAAGTCATTTATTAGCAACAAATAAAATATTTAGATATTTGAAAGGAACTAGGGACTATGGACAATGGTACCCAAAAGGTAATAACTTTACATTCATAGCATACACAAATTTTGATTTTTCCAGTTGTTTGGATGAGAAAAAAAGTACAAGTGGTGGTAAAATCTACTTAGGAGAGTCTTTCATTGCATGGTTAAGCAAGAAACAATCATCAATCTCTCTATCCACAGTAGAAGCCAAATACATAGTGGTTGTTTCTTGTTCCACGCAAGTGTTGTGGATGAAACAAAATCTACAAGATATGAAGGTAAATTTCAGTGAACCTATATCTATTAAGTTTGACAATAGAAGTGCAATAAGAATTTACAAGAATCCCATGCTTCATTCAAAAACTAAACATGTCCCTATAATGTACCACTTTCTCAAATAATAGTTGGCTCAACAAACAATGAAGATAGAGTACATACCTACAATAGAAAAAATAGTAGATATATTTACAAAGCCTCTTGCTAGAAAACCATTTGAATATCTAAGAAAGAAATTAGGGATAGTTCATGTAATTCTTTTCACTAGTGCGACTTCAAAAGGAGAACCTAAAACATTATAGAGAATCTGAAATTGAGTGCACGATCCGAGGGGGAGAGTACAGGAGTAGGAAGGAGTAAATAAGAGGAACAAGAAGCATATGATTATGCCAAGAATTTGAAGCAATTAAGATGAAACAAGAATAAAGGTGTCATCAATGAGATCAAGTCATATTCTTCATGAGCAAGAAACACCAATTATGTTAATCATTCAAAAGTTTATTCTTAATGCAATTTTTTTATGAAAAATGTACACATGTATATATCTTATATCTAAGAATGTAAATAAATATTTTCAAATGTACATAGTGTTGTTGATACATTTTTATATCTAGACAAAGCATGTTGAAATATGAGCCTAGCTCATTGTATGTTGACATCATCAATTTTTTTCTCAAAATTATTCATCTTCTAATGAATCTAAATGTTTTTATGGAATGCATCAATGTACATTATGATGACTACTCTATTTAACTGACATTTGGTTTATGAAGTAACAAAAAATATGAGACCCCTATAATTATATGAAAGAAAAAGCATTGTCGTCAAGTTTGAAGGAGCGGATTTATACATCTGTATGTTTAGTTACTAGTAGCCCTAATCATGAAGCATCATGAGGTCATCATATGAACCATATTACTTGCAAGTTCAATCGGAAAAGGCTTAGCAGATAATCAAGTACAATATTGGAAAACAGGATCATTGTATGCATATATTCTCTATGATTGAAAAAACTATTATTGAATAAGGCTAGCAAGTGATTAAAGCTTGCAAGTGATTAAGCTACATTGCTACATTTCATTGCTCACTAGGATTTATCCAAATCCTTCACCTCTATTTTTATGACCTCAAATATTTGGATGTTATTAATGCTATATTTTTGAAGTGAAATAAGAGTTAAAACATATTCATCATCAATAAAATAAATCACTTGAAAAACAATAGCATCATAATTGAAGAAGAATAAATTTATATATCCGACAAAGATCCACCACCTCATAAGCACTTGAATGAAGAATCAATTCATCAGGAGCTTTGTAGAAGAAGAAATTGAATCGTACGGAGAGGGAATTCTCCATATCTATACAATCTGTAGAAAATAAGGTTCATATATCATGTAGCAAGCAAATGGTCAGACATTCAAATCCATAGTATTGCAGACTCTATTCTCTACAGCGATTGAGATTCATTTTTTGGAGTCATTCGAAACTAAGAGAAATTCAAGAACAACAAATTGTTTGACAAAATGCTACTAGTGCATGCCATTGAAAAGTGGCATAACTAGAATTTATTAATCACATACATTGAAAATATACAAATAAAAAAGAGGATATCCCTAAAATATGAAGAAAACGTGTAGAGTAAGCAAGCATCTCAAAGAACGAAATGGGAACCCAAAGCGAATAGCGCTCAAAATGAACTCTATATGCAATGGTAAGATATGAATGGTGGAAACGAGTGTAACACAATGAAAAGGAAGAGTAATGACTATGTGCAATTACGGATATGAAGATTTGATTGGAACAAAAGTGTGAGGAGACATAAAGACCAATAATAAGTGCTGAGAGGCCCATGCATAGTATTGACAACAAGGTAGATGTGATATTGATTTGATTGGCAACATTCATAACTGTTGGACATTGTAAATATTTCCAATATGTGTTTCAATAGATTACGGAAAAAATGATGGGATTATTCCAATAAAATGCTAGAAATCACATTAAATATGGAAGGTAAAATTAAGTGATGGATTTAAAAAAAATTATTCAATAAATATGATGAGAATTATTAGAAATATATACAACTGCATAGATTATTTTGTATACTGTGGTGTCAGAAGTGGGACTAGAGAAGGTTTGGAACAATGTTAAAATTCCTTGGAACAACATTAAAATTACTTGGAGCTACATTAAATTCCTTAGTGTGCATCGTTCTCTTCTATCAATTGTGCTTTCATGGTTATTGAGAAATTTCTTGTCCAAGCAAGCTATTTACATATGCAATAGATGAAATTTAAATCAAAGAACAAGTATTTGTGCATCATTTTACAATGTGTTTGAGGAGAGTATGGGTAACCATGGATTCAAGCCAACATAGAATAAACATCCAAATCCATTTGCAAAGAATTTCTAGGCTAATCGAATATGTACTTGAATTTATTTTGTTAAAATAAGTTAATGTTGGAAGCACACAATTAAGGATGTTATCTTAGAATAATCATGGAAGGCGTACAATAATTGTGGAAGGCATACATATGTTTCAATTTTTTTATGTCAAACAATTATTCCATGAGTAATAAAATGTATGTAGCAGAATAACAATATGTATACAATGTTGCATATTTTTGTATTCAACATGGTTCCATTCGACATCAAGTAG
The DNA here is from genome assembly GCA_000404065.3 of Pinus taeda. Classification (NCBI taxonomy): domain Eukaryota; kingdom Viridiplantae; phylum Streptophyta; class Pinopsida; order Pinales; family Pinaceae; genus Pinus; species Pinus taeda. Next base: position 318,324 of record APFE031569287.1, read on the forward strand.
TTGACAAATCATTAAGTGTGTTGAAACAGAAAATCATTGATAAATTATTAGGAAAGAAATAGACAAGTTCTTAATGGATAAGTAAAGTGACGGATCTCCCGGATGCGGGTGATCGTTAAGTTTTTCCGGCTGATGGGACAGAGGTCCCGAGGAGACCACGTGCCCATCACGCGCAAGGTGAAAATGGGCAATGACAGTAATGGAAATTCTAGGACGGTGGCTTTAATAGTCACAGGCTGGCAGGCCGGAGGCATTCACGCTCCGGCCTCTCTTGGCTGCGCTCCCCCTCTTGGCTCTGCGATGGATTTGACTGCAGCTTTAATGGCAGACAACCACCGAGGTAGAGCTGGAAGCTCTATAAACAACGACCCTATCCGCCCTCCTGGCCTCATGCCCTCTGAATTATGCGTTCCTGCTCGCCTGTAATCAGACCTCTGGGTAATTCGGGTCCAGTTCCTGGTTCAGGCAGGCTCTGCCCTATTTTGTCATAACCTGCACCTGTTCGTCCGGCTGAATCACTCCCTGATTCTCTCCGCCAGCATGGCTCGTGAACGCCCATGGCTGCTGAGTCGCAGGGGCTCCAGCAAAGGGGGAACCTCACGACGCCCCGCTGCAGAGGAATTCCGCCCTCCCTGTCACTGCCCGCACTCCATTGCTTCTGTCACTGCCCCAGCTCAGCGTTCGCTCATCCTTCCCAGCCTGCCCAACTCTTGGAAGCCAGCTCCTCTGGCACTTCTGGCGCACCATTCTTTGGCTCACCATCTTCTCTTTTGACAGTCGTTTGACCAGGCCGCGTATCAACGCTCATATCTCTGTTCTGTTCATTGAGGAACTGGAGGAGGAAGGAGGCACCAGTTCTCTGCCTGTTCCAGCTCCCTCGCAAGAAGAAAGCCATAAGGCCACTGCGACTCAGGAAGACAAGGGAAAGACAGTCGAGGCTCCGACTCCTCACAAGGACAGCAACGAATCTCTACCTGCAAAGGCTGAGGAAGCTACAATGAAAGCGCTGGAGGAGGACTACTACAGGCCCTGTCCGATAGTGGAGGAGGAGCCGGAAGAGGAGGAGTCGGAAGATTAGGACGCAGCTCCAGTTCGGGAACTGTTGTCCGGGTGTTGACTCTTGGCTTCTCGGGTCAGGTTACCTCATCCACTTGTCATAGCATGTCTATGTTTTTTTCTGTTTCAGTTGTCGACGAGTCTCAGTGACATTGTTTTGGGGTCGACGTGTCAATGTTTTGAGGTCGACGTGTCTTTGTTCTGGGGTTGACGTGTCTTAGTGTTTTGGGGTTCTTTCGGGAATGAGGAATCAAGCCTCCATGGCGCTCCCTTGTGTGGGACTGATGGTTACCGTTTCGGTTTTGGGTCCCCCCCTGCGAGGGATTGATGGTCGTTTTTCTGGTTGCTAGTTTACCCTGCGTGGGAAATTTCATGGTCCTCCCCTCCGTGGGAATTTCTGAGTCTTTTGCATGCATGGCCAAAGGGTTGAGCCCGTCTGCTAGGATCTATGGCAACAGGCTCCCACTGTAAAGCCTGCACAGTAACTGTATCTTCAACTTTTGTACATAATAGAATAGCCTAATTCAGAAGAAAAAAAAGTAAAGTGACGGATCCATTCGTAAATCCCTCAGATTTGCGAAGGATCCCATCGACCCCAAGGACATGAAAGGGGTTTATATTATTCCTTGTTCATGTGGGACCCCCTATATTGGTGAGACTGGTCGCTCCATTAATCAAAGGATTAGTGAGCACGCAGCTGACCTCAAGCATATGAGAACTAAGTCTTTTGCTTTAGTAGAGCACGTGGAGAAAACCAATCATCATGTCTGTATCGAGGAGGCTAGTGTGATTGCTAGTGTTGCAATTCCATCACCGGAGATTTAGGGAAGCCATTGAGATTGAAAAAAGGCCAAACAATCTCAATAGAGAGGATGGATGGAAGATCAGCAGTTGTTGGGTCCCAGCCCTCTCCTCCTAGTCATTTTCTTTCTTCCCCTCCCTTAAATAATCGATTAATTATTTTTTATTATTTTATTATTATTATTTTCTAATTAAATATTTATATATGTGAAACTCTTTGACTATTAATTTTAAACTTATTTATTTTATATAAATTTACAAAAATTAATTTTAAAATTAATCTATTTTAATATTAATTTAACAATTAATTAATTTTTAATATTGTAATTTTATTTTATTTTTATTTATTTTTTTATATGTATATATATTATATATATATATATATATATATTATATATATATTTATTATATATATATATATTATATTTAATAACCTTTGTCTTTAATAAACTTATTTTATTTTATAATTAATTTAAAAATTAATTTATTTTTTTATTTAATTAATTTAAAACTAATATACTATTTTACCCTTAAATAGCTATGAATTAATTTTTATATTTTCTAACACTTATTCTCTATTTTTTATTCGGAATACTCTTTGACGGTATATTTATAAATATTTCTTCCTTCATCTATATTTTATTAACTATTTACTCTTATTTTTGGCTTTTTTAACCTAACTAATAATTTATCTAATAATTTTTAAATTAATTTTTTAACCACTTTAAAATTAATTTATTTTTATTTATATTTATAAATATTTTGCAATTAATTTATTTTATGATTTACTTATTATAATATATTAATTTACTTATTCTAATATATATTTTTAACATGGTCCACATACATTTTAACTTGAATATTAATAACCGAATTTTCTTATCTAAAAAAATAAAAAATAAAAAATATAATACCCCTTATCATAGTCAAACTAGCCGTTATCCAGTCAAATCGAGTTGTTGTCTTTTAAGCTGTTACCTTAGCGAGGAAATTGATTCATTGGATATTCTGCCCTATCTATTTAATGTGCAAAGCGAGATCTGCTCATTCAACTTGTCCTGATGATGAACCACACTAGTCGGTTCGAAACACGTCGACAAAAGTTTCTCTATGTGATTTTCGCCGAAAAATCTTAAAAAATTGGATAAGTAAAGTATCGATGCCTATACATTAGCATTCACAGCCTTTAAATGGACACCATTTGAGTGGACAGTGTTTGAATGGACAACATTAATGAACAATATTTGAATGGACAACAAATTTTTTTTAACCTCTCCAAAATGTTGATATTTACACCCCTCTAGGATGTCTAATATGATTACCACATTATTAGATGCCTCCATTGTTATATGGTCCTATCTTCCAGTAGCATGAAAGACGATTTATTGGTTGTGTATGTTAGGGTTTTGTGCACTAGGCAAGACCTATTCAACTATTATTCAAACATACATTACATTATATATTATAGTGTCTTTTAACTCCTATTCAACATACCTTCAATGCGTATTCATCACCTAAATGAATTATTAACGCCCATTTAACAGACATCGGGCCTTGTATTACTTTGTTATTCAAATATCCAATCTATTGGCATCGAATTGAGATAAAGGTGTCACTTCATTTTTGTCCAGTTATTTAGTACTTCATATTTGACACATATAAGCATTGTGTTGACACATAATTGACATGTTTGAGATAGTATACCACATCAAATACAACATAATAAGCTTGTATATGTGTTTGCATAATGTTATATATCTAGAAGGTTATGGAAAAATTACAACATTGACAAAATTTAATGATTAATGGAGAAACATTTGAAGTTTACATGGTTTCATCATACATTTCAAGGTTTACTTGGTTGTAGTTTTGAGTTTGAGTTTGCAAGAAAGGATAATTTTTTTAACCTTAAAATCCCTTGTCATTAATGTCAAAGGGGGAGGAAACAATGATTTTTTTTTTGAAGGAAGAAGGAATTTATTTTGTGATCAAGGCTAAAGCAGGGTGGGGGAATGTTGGTGATGTTTTCATTGATGTCAATTGAACATGTTGATGATATGGTTGACTAATGTTCAATGCTATTGTTGCAAGGTTTCTTGAAGTGAAAAAGATGAAAGTGGCGTGAAGTGCGAAAGCTATGATAATAATTGTGAACATTGAACATTGTTATAATGGAACATAAAATATTTAGATGCAAGTTGAAAAATATATGCTTTCATTGAACAGAAAAATATATGGTACAATCTTGGAAATTGTAGATAATACAAATCCAATTTGTCTCTTGTAATCATTATTAATCCTTATTATCGATCTATTTTATTTCAGCTCTATTTTATATTACAAATTTTGTTTTTCAGATCTGAAAATGAAGGGATAGGTTGTGAATAGTTTTAGAAGAGCAAGAGACAATGTCCCATTTCATATTCCTAGAGAAAATACAAATAGTCAATAAGCCTTACTTATAAAATATACATTGTTGAATGGAAAAATGACTTTTGGAGAAAATAAATTTGTATCAGAGGGTTCATGAGAAGCCGCATAAATGGAATAGAATTATAGAGGAGAAGTAGAGAAGATGTGTAGCAGACTTGATAGTAGAAATTAATATCAGGTAATTGATGGGAAAATTATATGTGTTATAATTCCAACATTAAATTATCAAACCGGGGTCATAAGACTTAGAGGCACAAGCACATGTAACGCAATATCATAACATCTAACCTAAAGTAGAGTGAGAAATTAATTTACTGCTTGAGTATAGAATCACTATTTATAGTTGGAAACTAATCAATTAAGGAAAATGTGATCAAACAATACGAATAAGAAATTATAATCAATGTGAAAATGAAACTAACTCTAATTAATCATAAACCAAGCAATACAAATTACTATTCAAATGATTTTAATCTAAATGGGAATATCAATCTAAATAATAAGATATATTTAATCTAAGTACAAGAATATTAAATCAATCAATATTAATTTAAAATGATACCAAACTTATGCTAAATCTTCATTCCAATAAAAATTCACTCTCATTTAAATGATCTTAAACTAAGGCAATGGTCAAATAGGACTTCAACTAATCTAATTCCTGGGATCACACAAATCAATAACCATTAAAACTTTAACCTCTAACATCACTCTGCAATTGCTTCAAAAGATATTAAGTAAAACAAGGTTCTAAATGACATGCTTACAGATTTAAAAGACTACAAAATAAGAAACTATTTTATCCTTAGATTACTTTAATCAAACTCGAGAAATCATTCAAACATAAGCTCATTAACCAACAATTCTATCAATAACTAATTACAATTATAGTGCATCTCAAAACTAAACTAAAACTAAAAATAATGATTTAATGGTATCATTGCATTGCTTTCAAATACTTGATTGCCAAAACAAAATGTTACAGGAAATTATAATGAACCAATAAGGTACAGAATCGATTTCAATTCATATCTAAAAGAAATAAAGTTATCTATCTCTTGTTTATCCAATTAAGAAGCACCTTTGAGTATTCCAATCATAAACTTGTAACAAACGGATTATTTATGCATTACAATCGTTGATCAAAACCATTCATTAGCTTGTGATGACTTAGAGATGATATGTCTATTTAATTTTAAGAAAACAAATTACAAACTTGAGTAGATAATCAAAATTATGAGATCTAATTAAGAAATGCTTTCAAAATAAAACCCCTATGTCTAGATCTATCCTATGATGTTTTAAAAAGCTTGTTTGCATGCAGTGGTGGGCCCTTGCCACTCCCAAAGCAAGTATAAATTAATACAATACTCTCTTTAAAAATAAAAACACATTAATACTTACAACAAATTGAGTGAAAAATCAGAGTTGTATTAAAATTCAAAACCTAAGTTTATATGCATACATTCTTTCAGTCCTTCTGAGGCAAAGAAACAATTATTACATAAATTCTTTCGATCTATCATTTCCTTCCTCCACAGAGGCTATGGCTAAGCGATCTATAAAATTTAGAAAGAAAATTTTGACTCTAACAGTCATTTTCCTTAATTCTGGAAAATTGCATATTTTTAGCAAACTGGCCTCAAAGATATTTTCATATCTTCCTAACCATGGCGAATTTTGGAAAACAGTTTGGAGGGAACCTAATTTGTCATATTTTAAACAGAAATGTCTCTTGGTTTTTTCTAATTAAACTTCATTTCCTTGGAAAGCATGCCCGAAGTTGGATGTTTGGCTCTTTTTGCAAATTTGGGCAAGATTCTAGAATTCTGGAAAAACAATGTGTTTTTATAAAATGGCCTTAAAGACCCGCATATAGAGTTTGAATGAAAGGAAATATTATGAAACTGTTTTGGTTATAGATAATTTTCTATATTAGTTAAAAAACCCATTTTCTTAGATTGTCTAGATTAGCCTCCAAATGCATGCAAATCAATGTCAAACCTGGCATTTTGAAAATTTTGCAGAATTTGAGCAAATTTGTTGATTTTCTTCTAGAGACCCACATGTGTGACTTGGGTGCAATCAAACTCATGGGAAGGTGTTATAACATTATTTTGGACAATAAACTTCGTCGGTTTTCCCCAAAAGTGTGTTGAGATGTTGAAGCTCCAAATTGGATATTTTCACCTACAAGAATTTATTCTGTACTCAACCTGTAGCAACTAGTTTAATTGGCTTGTCAAGAATTTTGGAAATGGAACCCTATGGAAAATTAACTTAGCAAAAACCACCATTTGTAAATCATGAATAAGTCATATCTGATCATAGAAAAGCTAAAAGAAAACTAATGATAATCAACCACGGGGTGTAGGATATGTATTGGCGACAAGTTGTGGAATTTCAGTATGAAATGAGTTAAAATTTTCAGAATTTAGGTTATGAAATAGTGGTACTATGTGATGGAAAAATATAAATATTCAATGGTCAACATCCCCCCCATGCCTTTGGGTTTACATGTCCTCATGCAAACAAATCTCTTTCTCATTGACAAATTCTAACATTGTTTCACAAATGTTGGTTCTTGTGGAGCAACCTTGCTTGAATATTTAGAGGTGTTGGTTCTTGTGGAGCAACACTACTTTATGTTCGTTCTTGTGGGACAACACTCTTCATATTAACATATCATACTGATTTCAGAGAAATACAAATTGACAACAAAAACAGGATGGATGAGGGAGAGATGATGGATGAAAATTAGGTGGTGATGGAGATGGTGAATGGGTGCTTTCATATTTTGTCATCGTAAGGAAAATGTCTATAGGTGGTTTCCTTTAGCATTTCATGGCATTAATGACTTCATCCTGTGAATAGAATGCTTGGAGAAGACACTATGGAGACTGCATTTATTAATGAACCATATGGCTTTTGCTGTTAACATTGCCTTGTAATCAGAGTATATGTGTAATGAATGGAAGGAAATAGAAGGATAATGGTCTATGAAAGATGAAATGAGTGGAATGAGAAATGGTGAATCATTGAGATTCTTTAACCTTCTACTAAATTAGATAATCATAAGCCAAATTTACCTCAAGTTTTACCTTTTTCGTTGATGTGCCTGGTGTTGCGAGATGAAGTGGAGGATGGAATGGTTGGAGCTGATGTGATTTTCTAAAAAGAGATAAAGGATGAGTTGAAGGTCTAAAGGATGAATTGAATGTCCCCTTATCCCCCATGCCTAAGGAGTTGTGTGTCACCAAACAACTAAGGAAAGGTGATTGCTACTACAAATGACAATGGAAATGTTGATACAAAAATCCAAACTACTCCAAACCTGTGTTGAGATCTCAAAACCATATAGTCTTCAACTGCTACACACTCGTGTGCAATCTTGCATATGTGAATAAATGGTGTCGATGATGAACATAAGCAAGAATAATTGAATTAGATATCATTTTGGGATTCAACTGCGTTAAGTAAGTCATTCACGTATGACCAGTTCCATGAGAGGTAGTCGTAACTGACTAATTTCTCATGATTTTTGAATAGTTCACTTAGCACTCATTGCATCAGGTGATGCTCACAGGGGTGAAGAAGTGGGATTGAAACTAGTGAAATGTGGAGAACGAATGACATAGCATCAATCATCACTTCTGGGGCTTGCACCTGGTAACCAGGACTTCCCAGGAGGTCACCCATCTCAGAACTCCTCTGGCTCAAGCGCGCTTAACTATGGAGTTTTTCCCACAATCAAGCCCACTTAGCTTGCTACCCCATTTGAAAAACCTTAGCAAGTATTGATGCTATGTGATTCGTTCTCCACATTTCACTCGTTTCAATCCCACTTCTTCACCCCTGTGAGCATCACCTGATGCAATGAGTGCTAAGTGAACTATTCAAAAATCATGAGAAATTAGTCAGTTACGACTACCTCTCATGGAACTGGTCATACGTGAATGACTTACTTAATGCAGTTGAATCCCAAAATGATATCTAATATATTGCACTGCGTAAACCCCCATACTTAAATAATTGAATTACTGACCATTGAGGATCTCGTTAACCAATGCGATATATCCCACCTTTGATGTCAATGGGAATCAAGGCACTAGGTACATTCTACTAGCCATGAATGGATTTGTCGAAGTCGAATGGAATGCATAATTCATCCACCAATAAACATTGATGTATTTTCTTAGTACATGACAAGGATACTCGCCATTAAGGTATGCAGGGTCCCGGGTACCTTATCCAACCTTAACTTGAGTACAAACATAATGACTTGAAAGATACATGATTTTAAGAACTCATAAAAATTTACAAACTTTATTGGGAGCCTTTCCTGCCAATTACCTGGTTTTCAAGAAAAATCCATACCTAGTTGTGCCATACAAATTGGTTTTCACAAAAGGAGTTATTTTTCTATTTATTATTTTCATTTATTTATTTACAATACTAACTTTCCTACTACACTGGAGAAAATATGTCCTCCTTCAAGTCAGAGAGAACTTCCAATGAAGCCATGTGCATATTATCTACAAAGATATAGTCATGCCCAAATTTAAAATATAAACTTTAGAAGGCACACAAACATGAAAAATCAACAGCTTTGAAAGATGTGATACAAAAATTATTTGAAGATGAGAGTGATAATTTGATTGAATTATGGTATGGTACCAATGCTCGATGTAATACTGATGGTATTGGCCCATTTCTTCATTTGGACCACTCTGAAAGTCCTCCTTGGTCATACCAGGCAAACTTGGATAATTGGTCTCTAGAATGCATACAAGGCTTTTTGCTAGGCATGGTGAGAGTTTCTCAGTCTCATGTTTAGTACAATGCTCCTCATTAGATTTTGTACATGATTGCTCGATCTCGTTGATATATAGGCAATAGGCAATAGGAATCAAGAGAGACTTCCAAATCCTTTTCCAGTTGTGGAGAGATAGATAATCTCCTAAATGTGGTCAGGATGAACTCTTCTTGAGAAGTGGATACCCCAGCTACTGCTAGGATGTGAGAAAGTACTTCGAGGGACATTATTCAAGCTCTTAATCATTCTTTGAATTTCTCTTACTTGTTGATAATCCCTGTCTTGCAACATGGATTAGTACTTGGGGGTTCTTACAACACCCAAAAAAGTTTGATCTTTAAAGAGCTTGAATTTTTAATCTAAATGAATTAAATACTCCTAATTGCAATAAAACTTACCAAAATTGATCTCCTTTATTTCTTGTACAACCAGACCTTGGAGTGACCCCAAGCCAAAGTAGATGTGTGGCTCTTCACTCATGTCTTACCGTCATCTCCGCCTTTTAGTTTCCCTGTAAATAAGATCACACAAAAAAAAACTTCCATAGTGCATATTCCTCCGACAAGGATGCCACATTCGTTTTTGTCGTACCATAAACTATATCGTTATACCATAACTCCACACCACATTATATTTGTTCAATCATATTAATGTACCCCCTTATATATGCGTTCAACCATGTAATGTACCCACCTTATATGTGGGTTTAATCATATTAATGTGCATTCACCTTTTTGTAATGAGTATACTTGTGCTAAGAAACTTTATTAACATGGTTTATGTTTTAATATATGGTTTAATATATGGTGTGTGGGTTAAACTTTAATACCATAACATATTTTAATATATGTTTTCTTTAAACCACATGTTATATATTTTATAAACCATGTTTGTCCTATGAGACTTGATATCTTAATGAAGAGCTGCACCCAAATTGAAGATGTTACAATTATAACTGTAAATGTCATGTGTCGAGTAGTAAAAATGCGATGTGCATTGATTCATCACAAACTTCAACAAGTAGTTTCTAATTTATCTGGAGGCAAAATGTACCTGTTCAAGTTGCATTGGAGTCATTTCTACAAGCTCTATGCAATGACAATGTTTCCACCCAAATGCAGTAACTTTGAATTTTAGGTTTTTTTCTAGATCCTTGATCAATTTCGGACCATTTCCTCCCTGCGTAGACCTTTTGGACCACCAAAAGGCTTAAGTTCCATAAAAAAATGTGGGTTTCATTTTCCCATTTGATCGATATATTTCCACTCAGTTTTCAATCTATACACTTTACTCATACATGAAATCGTCAGCAAAACACACAAACTACACAATATATCAATTCCTTTTTCACCCACATCTACATTCATATTTGTTGTTAATATCGAGGCACGACTACACAATAATAAAACCATTAACAACATTGAAAGTATTGACATAGCTGAAACCATACCCTGCTTTCCTTTCATAGTTGAAACAAAACTCAACTTATCATGTTGCAACTCTTGTTGATGTACAATTTTGGATTTCTTAAGTAGAGCCATCTGTTTGTAATTAACTTTAATGATCTCTTGCTTAGGTTCTTTAGATTGTATAACAACATCTTTATTAACATAAGCTACTTGTTTTAACTCCTCAACTATAAAAAGAGATTTATCTGCTTTTGTGTGATGAGAATGTGCAACATATTCAATCCCTTTTTTGAACAAGTGATATCAATTATGTTCCCTGTAAAAGATTGCTTTTCCATCATATAAATACAGGCTACCCAAGGCCATCCCACATTTATCTAGTTTTACCGCATCACACATCACCTTATCCTTAAATTGAGAAGTTATTGCAAACCGTAACAGGCATTTCTCAGTTACTCGTAATTTATGATTTCATCTCATCCAAATTAAAGTATACAGTTTACGATGCTTTATGGTTTTCAATCCCAGTTTCTTAACCACTTTTTCTGAAATTAGGTTAACCTCAGATCCACTATCTAATAATGTGTCGATATGTATGTTTCATAACAACCCTTATATGAAATAACTTGCCTATGGAACTATTAGAATCATTACCTTCATTAGATTTACCAGTCATAATCAATGATGTGATTTGCGTCTCATCACCTAAATCTGATCCTAGGTCCAGCAGTTTTGCTGTTGCTGCAACCTTTTGCTTCCCTTTTCTGATCCACTTTGGTTTCATTTTGGGATGCAATTGCCAACAGTGATCCTCATCATGGCCCTATTTCGTACAATGCTTACAAGAGATATTTTCAACCTCCTTCTTGTTGAAGTTTACTTTCTTCACTTTCCCTTTTCCCTTGCTCTCCATTCTCACTATTGATTCTAATGATACCCCAACTCCAAAATTACCTGCTTCAATGTAAGTCACTTATACTTCCACTTCATCTAGGTTAGTAGGACTGAACACAAATACAGTATTACGAACATACTCAAATAATCCTCCTATGTATTTCATTAGAGTTTATTGAGTATACAAAGGAATATCTAACATCAACACCTTCTTACAAAACTCATATGTATATTCTTGCATTGATTGACCTTTCCTAACTTTTAGTCCTTGCCATTCTGTTAAAGATTTTTCCTTATAACCCAATGGATAAAATTGCTTTCTAAGTGCAGTAATAAAATCAAACCATGATGGAAAAATCTTACCGATATGCTCAGTACCTTTCTGTAACTTACTCTGCCACCAGATCAATGTTGTGCCCATTAAACGAAGCGATGCTAGTCTGATTTTTACTTCATCTTCAACGATCTAGTGCACGCTACAATATACCTCCATTTGCTTGACCCAGTTGTCAAGCTTCTCGGCATCAACTTCTTCATTGTACATCGGTAACTCAAACTTAACATCGAGTTTCAACATCGGTTTCAAAGTTTTAGATGGATTCAAGAGAGAAGTGATAGGGTCTTTTTGATCTCTTTCATCTTCTTTTCAGATTGTGATGGCTGCCCTTCTTCATCTTTAGACTTTGTTGTCTTAAAATATCGATACATTTCTTTAACCATGGCTCGCAAGGTCATGAAAGCATCTACAGAGCCTGCATCAGATCCAAATGGATGATCATCGTTTCCTTCTTAAGTCATGTCATCCCCTCGAGTTTTCCTCCTTCTCAAGCCAACTTCTGGATCTCCTGCAACAAGTTCTCCTTCACCGAGGTTAATTTACTCCTAGTGATCATGCACACTCCAAATCACAGTTAACAACAACTTATGCTGATACCAAATGATGTCCAAAAGGATATTTAATTGAAATGTGATTATTTACTGTTAGAAAGTGTTAATGCACCATTAAATACATAAGCATGGAGAACTAAATAATAATATTGCAACAAAATAGAATAGCAAACCATGAGAAGAAAAGTGACGCAAGAGATTGATAACGAAGTTCGGCTATCTCAAAGCCTACATCTCAGGGCCCAGTCTTCAACGGGGATGCATTTATATTAGAAATTAAAAGCCCAAAAAAATACATGAAAGTTACATCAACAAGATCACTGGCTGGTCTAGTGTATTCTACTTGACCTCAAAAATCCGACGCAACTGGCGACGCTGAAAAATACCCCTACAACTCTCAGAATAAACCTACAAAGTTCTGCCTCCAAATCTCCAAAAATACACAAAAATTCTTCTATGCTATACAAAGTGTCACAACTCTCATGAAAAAAACCAAAGTCTCCTTTCCATGGAATTACATCACCATATTTATAAAGCTTTTGGCTTAACCAAATATAACAAATGAATTAAATTACATATCACCTTTGTAACCATATAACAATATGGTTCTATAATTAACATATTGTTTAGAACCACACCATAAAATATTACATTTAGTGCAATGGAAATTATACACATAACAACCACATAATGCATTAAACCCTAACACAATCCAATGTTATACATGGCATACGATATTATGCAACCAACCTTATAAATATAACATAAATATGGTGGCCGCATAAACTATCGACCCGTGTCATAAATCATTACAACCACATATCAAATATAGTATGTCACATGTGAATGGTGGTTTTAAGATGGTGCCAAATCCTTTGTGGTCATGGTGGAGCTGTGGCTCCCATGGCATAAAACAGTGTACATCCACAATGTATATTCCTCCGACACTGATGCCACATTCGTTTTTGTCGCACCATAAAATATGTCGTTATACGATAACTCCGCACCATATTATATGCGTTCAACCATATTAATGAACCCACCTTATACAACCATGTAATGTACCCACCTTATATATATGGGTTTAACTAAATTAATGTACGTTCACCATTTTGTAATGAGTATACTTGCGGTAAGAAACTTTATTAACATGGCTTATGTTTTAATATATGGTGTGCGGCTTAAAATTTAATACCATAACATATTTTAATATATGTTTTCTTTACGCCACATGTTATATATTTCATAAACCATGTTTGTGCTATGAGACTTAATACCTTAATGAAGACCTACACCCAAATTGAAGATGTTGCACCTATAATTGTAAATCCCATGTGTCGAGCAGTAACAATGTAACATGCACTGATCCATCAAAAACTTAAACAAGTAGTTTCTCATTCATCTGGAGGCCAAATGTACCTGTTTAAGTTGAGTTGGAGTCGTTTCTGTGAGTTCTTCACAATTACACTACTTCCACTTGAATCCAGTAACTTTGAATTTTATGATTTTTCTAGATCCTTGATCAATTTCAGATCAAAACTACAACTCCAAATAATGATTTAATGGTCTCGTTGCATTGTTTTCAAATACTTGATTTCCAAAACACAATGTTACAAGAAATTATGATGAATCAATAAGGTAAGAAATCGATTTCAATTCATAACTAAAAGAAATAGAGTTATTGATCTCATGTTTATCCAATTAAGAAACACCTTTGAGTATTCTAATCATAAACCTATAACAAAGGGATTATTTATGGAATACAATTGTTGATCAACACCATCATTACCTTGCAATTACCTCGAGATGATATATATATTTAATTTCAAGAAAACAAAATACAACCTTGAGTACAAAATCAAAATTATGAGATCTAATTAACAAATGCTTTGAAAATAAAATCCCTACATCTAGATCTATCCTATGATGTTTTACAAAACTTGATTCGAGGTAGTGGTTGGTCCTTGCCACTCCTAGAGAAAGTCTTAATTAATGCGACACTCTCTTTAAAAATCAAAAACACATTAAAAATCAGAAAATTGAGTGCAGAATCACAGTTGTATTAAAATTCAAAACAAAAGTTTATATGCATACATTTATTCAGTCCTTCTGAGGCAAAGCAAAACTTATTACATCAATCCTTTCAATCTATCATTTCCTTCCTCCACACAGACCATGTCTAAGCAATTTATAAAATTTACAAGGAGAATTTTGGCTCTAATAGTCATTCTCCTTAATTATGGAAAATGACATTTTTTTAACAAATTGGCCTCAAAGACATTTGCATATCTTCGTAACCATGGCGAATTTTGGAAAAATATTTCTAGGGAACTTAATTTTTCATATTGTCAACAAAAATCTCTCTTGGATTTTTTTCATTCAACTTCATTTCTTTGGAAAGAATTCTCAAATTTGGATGTGTGGTTGTTTTTGTAAATTTGGGCAAGATTCTAGAATTCTAGAAAACCAATGTTTTTTATAAAATTGCCTCAAAGACTTGTGTATAACATTTGAACCAAAGAGAATATTGAGAAACATTTTAGCTATACATAATATTTTATATTGGTAAATTTTTTTTTTCTCATATTTCCAAGATTCACCTCCAAATGCACGCAAATCAAGGTCAAACTTCACATTTTGAAAATTCTGCAGAATTTGAGAAAATTCGTTGATTTGCTTCTAGAGACCCACATGTGCAACGTAGGTTGAATCCAATTCATGGGAAGGTGTTATAACATCCTTTTGGAAAATAGACTTCCTCGGTGTTCCGAGGAAGCGTGCCAAGATGTCGAAGCTCCAAATTGGATATTTTCACCTAGAGGAATTTATTTCATACTCAACCTGTAGCAACTAGCTTAATTAGCATGTGAAGAATTTTGGCAATGGAACCCAACGGAAAATGAACTTAGCAAAAGCCATCATTAGTAAATCATGGCTAAATCATCTTTGATCATATAAAAAATCTAAGAAAACTAATGACAATCAATTACCAGGCGTAGGATATGTATTTTCGGCAAGTTGTGGAATTACAGTATGAAATGAGTTAAAAATGTTAGAATTTAGGTTATGAAAAATTGGTACTATGTGATGGAAAAATAGTCATATTCGAGGCTCAAAAGTAAACAAAACACTTGAATTTGTATTGTGATTGGGATATTGCACGCTATTTTCAAGTTTTAGCTTAATAAAGAACATGTTGTAGCGTGTTATGGTAGGAGCCTTCTGTAGCTTACAAAACATTTATGGGAGTTGGAGCTTCCTTTGAGGTAAGAGCCTCTTTTCAGTTGGATCCTACAAAAATTTGATGTAATGGGGGAAATAAGAGCTTTCCTTCACATCACTTTCAACCAAAAATTTGTGGTTTTCTCCCTTATTGGTTTCCACTTATATTTGGCGTCTTCGTGTGTTGTTTCTTGAATATTGTGTGAATGCCCTTGAATTCTCAATAAGCATATCTACAAATATCTCTTCTAGTATCCGCAAAAGGAAACCATTAGTAATTGAGTATATACATAAATAATTAGTTGAATACGAAGAAATTTAAGTTGAGAAAAAAATTAAAGGTTTAAAATTACTGATTCATCCCCCCAACCCCCCAATAATTTCCAAACATAAATATAATATTTTCCCCATTCATATTTGGTGGTTCCTTTTTATGTTATAAGATTTGTGTATTATGTTGTGCTAATATTATCTTATAGGAAGATTGTATTGGTTTTTGTCTCTATGTGTAGGTGATCTAGGATATCCATGAGCAAAGATCTCAAGGATATGTTCCTAGAGATTGTTTTGTCAAATAGAGTTAAATATGTAGTATTAAATTATATGTATAATTATTTTTTCTTGTGAACCTAAAAGTGCTTGGGATTGTCTAGTTTCTTTTTTCTTGCTTCTTCATTCACACACACCATCGAGGAAAGTTATGGGAAACTATTTTTTGGATTAAAGTAACCTATTACTACAGGAAAAATTATCTCTTAAATAGATCTCACTTTGGATGTCTCACATAGTGATGGAGATTCACTATTTTGTGGAGCATTGAGTTGAACAACCTATTTAGAGGTAACATCTACTATTGCACCCATTTATCTTCCATCATGGAATGATGGTGAAGGGCGATACAATGGGGCTATTTGGAGAAACCATTAAGGATGAGACAATGGTAGTGGAAATCGGGGAAGGGGTGTGTGGATTGGGGAGAATTTTAGATGGTCAATGGAAGCAAACTCTATGGGTAGATGGGATGGAAAATCTTGTTGATGCAGGTGATTACCAACACCCAAGGGTTGTAACACTATTGTAATTTGACTAGTAGAGATAATATGAATCCAAAATTTTTGGGGAAATGATGATAGTAATGAAAAATAATCAGCAAATAGTGGATGATGGTGAGAAACATGTGAGTGAGAAAGTGAAAAGATGGGAAAGTGACCCAACCTACTTACACATTTGTAATGTTTTAATTAGTAAACTAAAACATGTTAATGAAATAAACATTTAAAAAAAGACATGATAATTGGGAAAGAGGTGATATGTCCTTCCATGGAGGGCATGGTTGATTTCTTGGGGTTATAGTATAGAAATATTAAAGGAACACTATTAGTATACCCAAAATAAATAAATATATAAGGTGGACTAAAACATATGAAAATTTGTGTAAGGAGGGACCATTTTAACCCACCATACTTGAGAATGTGATACACCGAATGAACAAGTAAATTTCGTTAGAGCATTAACGATAGAAATTGGCATGAATGCATCTGTGGGGATGGAAGTAGAAAAAATAACATATAAATAGACATACAAAGAAAACATGCAATGATATATACATATATACATATATACATATATACATATACATATACATCTACATCTACATCTACATCTACATCTACATCTACATCTACATCTACATCTACATCTACATATACATATACATATACATATACATCATACATACATATTGTTGGCTTGATGGGCCTTGACCCAGGTTCAACTTTAATTATCCAAGCAAATCCCTACACTACTGGCCCTTTTAGCATCAATTTGCAAAGCGCGGACTGAAATCTCACCTGAAGCTATATGGGGGGATGCAGGAACCAAGTTTCTGCACCCTAAGATAGTTTTTATGTGCTTTATAACATAACCCTTCCTTCGTGTAGACCTATAAGACCTTTAGGGCTTATCAATGTACTTCTCTTATTCCTCCTTGAAGCCTCTGCAAAAGTCTCCAATCATCCTTCGCGGACCCTAAATGGTCACTTCAGATGCTTACGCGTCTCTGTAATTATCCTTAATTTTGCGCATACCCTGATTAGCTTAAGTATTGGTCAAATTCAACATGCATTATGATTATCTTTGCGTAGAAATATATTCTTACTTGCGTTCATATGACAAAGTAAAATACATAGATTCACACATCAATATAGTATTAAATCATAAACCCAGTATTCAACATAACATAATCACAAAAATTAATAACATAAGTAAAATAACTCATACACAGATATCTCCAGAACAATTCTCTTTATTGATCGTTTAGATCTCTAGTACAGACTCTAACTTCCGTGCACACATCGCTATAGGGGTCCATGCACTTAGTTGCGGACTTCTACCCTAATCCTCTACACACTCATCTACAAAGCCTCTTCCTATGCTAAGACCCTCTGCTCTTAGCTCTCAATTTCACGAAAAATCAGATAGAACTCTAAAAAACTTCCTTAGACTCTTCTAAGACTCCCCTTTTATACATTACCCTAGCCTATAGACCAAGGGTAGATCTCATCAAACCGACACAAGCTATCTAAACTAAGGGTGTAAACTGTTTTTTGACTGTTTACATCTTCACGCTCTGCGACCACAAAATGCAGAGACTTTACATTCTTTATACAAAACTTGGGCCTATAGCCCCAAAACTTGGGCCTTTAGCCCCAAAACTTGGGATTTTAACCCCAAAATTGACCCCAAGGGACCTATTTCCAATAGGCCCCCAACACAAATTTGGTGACTCACCCCAAGTCACTGAGCCGATGCAGAGATATTGTCATGAAGACATCCTAGCTCCACCTGTACGGCTACCACCTCGGTGGTACATTGCGTCGCCGCCTGCTAAACCTACTTGACCAACTGCTCCGTCACTGGTTCTACGTTGTTTGCCTATATTTTCTACTATGTCTCCTATAAACTAGCCAATTTCCCTTCAATGGAGCTATTAAGTACATAGGCTTCCTCCAACCAAGGCCCCAATCTGGCCTTCAGTATTGCCTCCTTGCGCTGAGCTACATCCACCTGTTCCTTTAATGCCTTTGCTTCTTGTAGCTTTGCCAACCTCTACGTGATGGCAATGGTGCATGGCATCGCTTTGACCTCATCTTACTTTTGCTGCAGCTCTCATGCCTTAGTTTCTAGTCTTTGCAGGTTGGGATCTTCTAGCAGATTGGTCACTAGTTCGAGTGCTTGGTCAAAGAGCGGAGTGAACTTCTTCATAGCTGTGTCAATAGCAACAACGACATCTTTTACAACGGCCACTCACTGCTCTTTGATTTCTGGTGGAGTCGAGGGCTGGGCCCTCAACTCAAGTTCTGTGATCTTAAGGTTCAGTTCTAACTAAAACTTGGCCAAATTTGTTTGTGCCTCGCACACACCTGTAGCAAGCTTCCAAATCCTTGCGTCAACTAGCACATCTTCAAGGATTATAGCTTTAGAATAGTCCGGCATGCCTCAACCACCATAATTGTTGTGCACTCATTCTTTTCTGTGATATTCTTAAGAAGATCAACCACGGACAATTTTTCAGCGAACATTTGTGCATTGTTCACCTTCTACTCTCTCATAATGTTTAAGGTGTGTTGTTTCCGAGCCCATATTTTTGCAATCACACCATACAACAGGGTGTGAAGGGCTTCACTTGGAAGTGCAGACAAGTTTAATCCGATTTGTTTAATGGTGATGATAATGGCCTAGTCTGCCTTTGCTTCTGCGATCAATGCTCCATCCAGCAGCGCGACATCCATGGGATCCATTGTATATACCATCTCCGTTGTGTCTGAGGTTCTCGACGCCAAACTAATCGATGCCACACTGGCCTGCCCTACAGTGGTCTGCACATGAGTCACCTATATTTGCATCTTGCGCAGACCCATTTGAATGGTGACCAAGGTATATTTCTGCTACTGCCTGAACTGCTGCAGTAGTTCTACAGTTGTGTCCCTCATTGTATCAACGATATCATTCAAATAACCCTCTATCAAGGTGATTTGTCGAGGGATGGTTTGTTTGCCTTAGACTTCTTCTGCGGCCCTATTTTCTCTTGCTCCTATGTGCCTTAACCTGGAATGGAGTAGTCTCCGGATCCGCTTCTCCCTGGTCTAAGCACGACTCCTCCTCATCATCTATGGAGAAGGTGACTTCTAACTCCTATCAAAGTCATTGTCCACCTCATCCTCCTCCTCTTCTACTTGTGTTTTGGCCGCGTGCTCTGCTGTGGCTTTATACTTAGCTTCCTTCCTTCATTTTCCAGCCAACTGTTCCATCTTTAACCTGGCATCTTCCTTCTTTTGCTTCGTGGAAGGCTTACTAGTCCCAACTGATAAGTCTATGGCATTGAGCCACTCTGCAGGCCAACTCTCCAGAACTATAGTGATTTCATCATTTGTCGCCAGGTATGGAAGATCATACCATTTCTATGCGAGGTACTTCTGCGCTCTGATGGACACACAATGGAAGTTCACCTTGAACTCCACATACTCGGACAACTTCTCAAACATAGTCGGTAAGAGTTGCGACTTGTGGTTGGTGGCGACATAAATGCTTGATTCCATGAGAATTGAGAATATCTTGTTGTCCTTGATCGTTTGGGGCCCTTCATGGCCCAAAGCGAAGTGAACTTCACTTCTTCTAGCATCTCTGGTGTAATAAGGGGAAACTGATTGTCCTCTGACAATTCCCATGCAACTAGTACAATTGATAGTAGCAACCATGCATAGTGAAATGTCTTTCTTTGATCTTGTCCTTCTCTGTAGTTCGCGAGGAAATTACTGCAAAGATAGAGCACCAGTTAAATTGTATGCCCTCCGCGGACTGGGATGCCAAGGATACCAATGGTGCTGGCACTTCATCTATGTGACACTTCCTCATAATTTTCCTTGCCAAAATCTGAGTGGCTACTTTAACTGCAGGGTCAGTTATGATGGAGATGGAGTAGTTATGCAGCTTCTTGGCAAGCTTGAACTTGTCCTTCATTTGTTCGGCAAGTTCGTGCTCACCTGACTTTCTGCCAAATGCCTTGGTCGGATTCAATCTTGAGTGCAGGAGCAAGGTGATAATGTGGATCAGCATGTCAGTGATTGGGATCAAATCTCCTAACCAGAAGCACCCATCGTGCACCAAGCGTAACAGCTACTTGATCACTATCAAATTTATGGCCACACGGTTGTAATTTGGCACCCATAGCAGGTTCAACTGTCCTGCCTTCTCCACCCATCTTATCCACTTTCTTGGCTTCAGCGCGGTCACACAAGAGTGTTTATAGAAGACATGGTGCATGAATTTATCAGTCGCCAAGTGGGGAAATATTTGTATATGCTAAATCCCAGTCCTCTAGCTTCAAAAGGGGGATACACTCCAAGTGTGGTCCTTCGAATGTGATTTTGTCTTGTAGTAATGGGGTGAAAAATGTGATTTTGTTCTCATCGATGTCTTTTGGTACCTTTGCCTTGCCTTGGTGTGAAGGGATATATGGTGGTATATTGGAGATAGGATTTGCCCCCTCAACTTCAACATCTTTTGTCCCCATGTCAATGTCTTCTACTCCCACACTGATGTCCTCTATGTCCTCATCAGGTTCCAGGTCTACTGCCTTGGCCTTCTCCTGTGCAATAGCCTTTTCTTTCTTCTAGTGTTTCCTTGACAAGCCACACACTCGCTGTCTTTCTTTCTGCTTATCTTTCTTCAGCTTGGGACCTTCTTTGGGTGGCATAGGCCTCAGCCTAGGTGAACTTGGCACTTTGGGTAGTTTTGCAGGTACCTCTGCACTCGCTACCTCTGAGGCAGCTCCTTCAGCTTCCATTACTTCCCCAACACTTGTACTATCCACAGGTGCCGACGTAATGCTAGTTAAAAGCTCCTGAGTTTCCTTCGACAATTTCTCAAACACTGAACTCGCTACCAAAGCCTCGAAATAATGAAGGTTCATGAGCTCCTGATAGCTCAACACCTCAATTCTCAAAGTGCCAAGTGTTTTTCGTGGTCATCCATTTGTAATTTATTGACAATTTCAAATTTGAATGCGATTTTTGCCCCCAAAATCGGTTCATAAATGCGAGAGTGCCAGCATATTTTGAAAGATCTTGCTCTTACATTTCGACTTAATTGCCACCTCTCCGCTCCATTTAGCCATTTTTCCACTCTCAAGTCATGAACAATGACCATAACGGTCACTTTCTGGCTGCCTTCATGCTCTCTCCTTCAATAGTGCAACTCCCCTCGAGCTTTTGTTGATACTGTGACAATCCTCCATTCCGTGCAGTACCCCAATCTCACAGCTCTACAACCCAAGTGATGTAGTTTATAGTCCTGCGCCTCGTTTTAGCTACTTGGAGCACTAAGACTGTGATTCCACCATATAATCATCGGGTTGGATCCCTGGTGTATGGCTTCAATCTGCTACCATTCACCCTTCCTATGAATTGATCTCCATTCAAATTTACAAACTAAACTACTCCACCATTGGTAATCTCCTTGATGACATAGGGCCCCAACCAATGCATCCAAAATTTTCTTGGAAATTTATCAAAATTGTTGTCATATAATAACACTAAGTCATTTACCTTGAAGGTATTCATTTTGATGTGCCGATCGTGCCATGCATTTTCGCATTCATTTTGAACTTACTGATAGAATCCAGCCATAAGCCTATCTTCTTCCAGTTCTGCTGGTTGTACGAGCCTTTCTTCCATGGCTCCACAATCCACCATTCCTAATGGATGCCACTATGCACAAAATAGGTACAATGTATTCCATTGGCATGACAACATCACTGCCATAGATAAGCCTGAAAGGCGTTTGTCCAATTAGCTTCTTACAAGTTGTTCTGTAAGCCCATAGCACCGTGGGTACGCGCACATCTCAGTTTTTTCTTTGTGTATTGCAAACCTTCGTCAGCGCATTGTCTAGAATATTATTAAGTGCTTATACCATTCCATTAGACTGTGGGTGATATGGCTTTCTATTCTGATGGTAAACCTAAAATTCCTTCTTCGTTGCACTAATCATGTCATTAATAAAATGTGTACCGTGATTGCTCATTAAAATTTTTGGACGATGAAACCTTGTCAACATGTACTTAAAGTTGAATTTTACTGTTGTCGTGCTTGTACAGTCCTTCACAGGCTATGTCTCAGCCCATCTGGATAAATAATTAGTTGCAGTGATGATGTACTGCACACCCGTTTTCTTTCTTGGAGGCTGGATTGGTCCGACAAAGTCAATCACCCACTTCTCAAAGAGCTACAATGATATGTGCAGATTTGGCGGTAGGTCATCCCTCTGCGAGGGTCCGCCAATCCTTTGGCATGCATCACATGCCCTACAATACGCCGTTGAATCCTTATGCAATGTCATCCACCACAACCCAGTGCATAGAATCTTCTCCGTTGTTGCTTTGTCCGCATAATGTACTCCCGTGGTTTTCCCATCAGCCTTAGCGAGGATGCTATTTCGTTCATATTCTGGCACATAACGTCATATCATTTCATCTGATCCCATTTTATACAAGTGTCCTACAATGACAGAAAAGTTTGGTGTGTGCACCACGAATCCTTCTGGAGCTGTTCCCGTCATCAGGAAGTGTATAATATATTCAAAGTGACTGTCTGCGATGTGGACCACAAAGAGCTACATGTCAGGTAATCCTTCCTCCAAATTAGTAGGATCCTCTCCTATTTCAATGCACGACAGATGATCCGGCCCAACATTCAATCGTCCAGGTTTCATAATAACTTCAAAATCATATTCTCGAAACAGAAACAACCATTTGAATATTTCCTCTCCCAACATAGGCTCGTTCACCAAGTACTTCAATGCAGAATGGTCTGTATACATCTTAAAGTGTCCGCCTAGAAAGTAGTGCCTAAACTTCTGGAGTGTGTACACCATGGCCAAACATTCGTGCTTTCTTGTTGAATAATTCTTCTTAGCTTTAGATAGCTTCCTACTTGCGAATGCTATGGGGTGATCCAATTCTCCCTCATCTTCCTATTTTAGCACTACTGCTAGCGCAATACATGACACATCCATATGCACATGAAATTCCTTCTTCTAATCCGGGAAGACTAGGATCGACGCGGTGACCATTATCTCTTTGAGCACATCCAAGCTCTTCTGACATTCCTCATTCTAGCAGAATGTAACATCCTTTTTTAACAGTTTCTCCATCAGTACGGTGATATTGGCATAAATTTTGATGAACTTTTTATAGTATCCTGTATGCCCCAATGTCACACACAGTTATTTCACACTTCTTTGTGCCTCCAAATTGATTATAACCGCGATCTTCGCAGGGTCTACCATCAAGCCTTTTCTGCATACGACGTGACCCAGCATTATCCCAAAAAGGATGCAGAATAAACATTTATTTAGATTGAGTGTGATCTGGTACCTTCGACATGTATCTAACATCAAGCACAGACTTTCTACATGGCGCTTTACCAGTCCAAAAACTGTCTAATCGTAAAAGTATACCTCCAGAAATTTGTGAATGAAATTTTTGAATGATGTGATGACTACGTGTGAGAATATCACTGACTCATTCTTCAACCCAAAAGGCATCACAGTATACTGGAAGCATCCCCATTCAGTCGCGAAGGTCATCTTACTCTTATCCTCTGGTGCAATCTTGATCTGATGGTACCCTGAGAACCCATCAATAAACGAGTATGCTTCTTGGCCGCCAACATTATCCAACACCTCATTAGTGAATGGAGTTAGGAAGGGATCATGCACAGAGGCATCATTCAACTTCCTAAGATCTATGGATATCGATATCTCATCCTTCTATTTCATGTCCTAGACTACCAATGGGATTACCCAATTAGACTCTTATATTGGTTCAATGATGCATGTCGAAAGCATTTTATCCAACTCCAAACAGACCCTTTCTTTATACTTTGGATTGAGGCAGTAAGGTCTTTCCGTCTTCACGTTTGGTTTTATAGTGATCTTGATGACACCCAAGTCCCCTATTATCCATTTTAGATCCGAAAACTTCATGGGGAATAGATCCTGATATTCGCAGAGTAATTCGGTGACCTTACCTATTGTTGCATCATCCCAGTAGTCCCCAACCTTTGCAAATTTCAGCTCTACCTCCGTGCCAAGGTTCACTTATCTAGTTTTGAGTGGCTCAGTTATGTCTGTGTTCTCTAGTTGCGGTCCATCAACTTCATGGTGACCTTCAGTCTCTGGAATATTAATCTTCCTTTGGTCTTCGTCTGCTTCTTCCGCTGTTACATTCTAGCACTCCAACGCGTGGATCAGCTGGGTAGTCCAATAAGGTTGAATAAAATCTATAGAATCCTATTGTATCCATAAGATCATTGCCTTAAACTATTGCAACGCTTCGTCGATACATTCAAACCCATCCCCAAAGCTGAACGTCATAAAAAATCCGTGGCACAAAAAATCCCATTCTTGAATGCCATGGCGGCGTTTTGTCTCCAAGTACCATTTCATCGGTGTAACATCCAAGGTATGAAAAAACAGATGGACCCACTCTGGCTAGGGCTTTGCTCCATACACTTTAGTCCATATGGAAAAATGGTCCTGCATATCATTCCTCCCATCATACTTTTCTGTTAGCCACACTTTTGGGTGACCAAATTGCACTCTCATCATTTCTCTGTATACGCGGCAATCATCAAAATTGTGCTTATGTGTGCCCCACCATCTCGCAAGTATAGCAAACAACACCTAGTAGAGAGCTTGGAAGAGATTATTCTTTGACACTTCTCTCTCAAATGCATCCAAAAAGTGATAAAAATGAGTCAAACCATCATAGTAAGGAATATTTCTTACCTCTGATGATATAGAGCACAATGACTTGGTCATCATATTACAATGCAGTGTAGATACTTCATGCAGTCGATTCTTCCAGTGCTCTAGTTCTTCATCTGAATCTAATGTGTAGGAACTTTCATGGTCGCATGCAATACGTCCATCTGGTGTCAGATTCACCCAGTCCTAATATCGCGCCGTTATCTTATAAATCTGATCCAAATTGTCATCCCTTTCATAATCGCAGACCAGTTCAGTATAGCACGGTCCTTCTGTAGGGTCCATAGGCATTACTACGTAGAGCATTTTCTTCTCAAATATCATATTTCACTTCTTCAAATTGATTACCCCATTCCTGGTAGTGGGTCAGTCAATCCCAAGGAGGGCGGGGTAGGGATTGATGTCATCCACAATCTCTATCACTTCAAAATTAGCTAGTGCACTCGCTCCTTCAATATCAACCGTTACCTCCTGCAACCTCCCCATTGGGATGATTTCTTGCTGATTTTCCATCCTTAACTAAATCGGAGACCACTGTAGCACAGGTCTCCCCATTCTCTCCCATGTCTGTTTTAGCAAAACATTCGCGTCGAAACCCAAATCTAAAATAACTTGATCCATATCATATTCTCCTATATGTTCAGTAAGCCTCATCTCACGCCCCATTCTTTTCTTATGCCTACCAATATTTCTGACTAAGCGTGGTTCGTCAATAGTGTTTTCCTCCCCAACTCACCTATTGATCAACACTTGTATTCCTTTCACAACCTTGCTATTGCGTAGCATTTTCATGTAGGTTTCTGTTGAAGCCCCGAAAATCGGGTCGACAACAAGTGGGATAACCACCCGGTCCGGACCTTGGTTGACAACTCCTTATCCGTTTGGTATAGCAGGTCCAATAGGGGATAATGGGACCAGTTTCCCAATCTAAGGGTGTGTGTGTGTGTGTGCAGGATCTGATGTTGCATATCTAAAAGTTTCTATCTAAACTACTTTAATCTAATTCTATGCTATTTTAATCTAATGAAATACAACACATATAATCTATGCTAACCCAGGATGTAATTCTTCTATTATGCGATCTAAAGAGATTTCATACAATAACTGGTAATAAAGATCATTCAACGATTATAAGAATGGAAATCAATTAAGATGAACTACTTTGCATAAAAAGTTAGGAAAAACAGTTGTGAACAACATATCGCATAATAAGTTATTCACACATTTAACATAAATAAATGGTTCCACCATACAAAAGTGCCAAATGGTAACACAAATATTCATGTAATAACATATAAACAACTAAAAACTGTATGTTACTTTAAGAATATAAGTAGAAATGGTCAAGAGATAAAAGTACCATTTATGACTGGTCCTACTCATAAGCTTCAAACAACAATGATTTATCTCTGCTTGTTCTAATATCTACTAAGAGTACAGAAGTGCAACATCAGTAGCAGATATCAAATGCAAATATCAATAAATCTTGATCCTTTCATTCATCAAAACCTCCTCTGAGGGTGCACAAGTGCATGTTCTGAGGATAAGTTTTTGACAAATTCTTGGACCCTTCTCTAAATGCATGAGAAGATTTTAAATACTGCTAACTAAATAACTTAATTACATAAATTTAGGATACGGTTTAAACGACCGCCCTTTTTCTAAGCAAACTTAATTCTAAAAAATCGAATCTAACTCCTAAATATTTCTGCTTTTGCTCCTTAATGTTGCAAGCATTCAACATTTGCCTGGGAAGAGTCGGCTGGTTGCCTTCTACTTTTGCTATCTTGATTTCCGGATTTGCGAATGACTAAGAAAGTTAGGGACCTTGCTTTTTGAACAATTTTCTTAGTAAGAACTAATCACGCATCGAAAACTGCCTCTGTTTTTGATCCGGGCCTTTCTTGTGCGTTTTTCGCCTTTAGCGCCTTTTTCCTTTACCGGGTATAAGCTTCAGGATTTTTTGTAAACATGCTGCTTTTTGTGAGCTTTTGACCCCGAGTGTTGAGTCGACTATTGATGTCAGCATCTGTTCAGAAATGCTCTGGAATCTGTGGTTCCGTTGCATGCGGTATTCATTTATGAGGGCATCTCTTCTCTGTCTCTGAGTGTTGACGCTTTGCTTTTTTCCTTAGATGTTTCCTGTTTCGCATTCCTGCAGTTCACGTGAAGGAAAAGAGTAATGAAAATAAATATTGATGTGAAAGCTCTAAGCTCTACGAATGTATAAAATAATGTTACCCATTGTGAACTGACTCTCTTGACAAACACAAAATTGTCATTCATTAACACTTTAGGAACAACTTTTTTTTTTTTTGAATGTTGAGCCGAGGAAAACTTGCGATGGGTGATTTCTACAACTTGCATCACATCATCGTGTTATCACATTTTGTCAAGGTTGTGATGTTGCAGATCGCAGATCGCAGATTGTAGCATCGCAACATCGTGTTAAATCATTGTGTGATGTTTATGCGCTGTTGCGACATGCGATGTCGTATATCGGCCATCGGGGATTTCTTAAGATCTTCATTTATGGGCGTTTCTTAATGTATGCGATGCGATGAATTTCGCGTCGCTTTTTTGCAGTTTTTTATTGTGCTTGTAAAGAAATGTTCTAGTCTCTTCTCACGATGCGATATATTTTAAGGAGTATAATACAAAAAAAAAAAAAAAAAAATGAATTTTTTACTAAGGGTCCCCACTTGTTTTATGTTATTTCTAATACTAAAGAAGGAGGGGGGTTGCTGGTGGCCACAACAATGGCGTTTCACTTGGAAGAACCAGTTATCTCTGCTTTTCTTATTGAATCTTAACTTCCAAAACAGAAATTTTTTTATAAATCTAAATTTTGTTATGGACAGATAGAGTACATTATGCCTTATCCTATCAATGATATTTTGTTTCAACCTCTTTTATTCTAATTGTTTGCTTCTTCAGGATTGTCCTTGTAATTACATCAACCATTACTTGGTCTTGTAAAGAAAAAATAAAGTTTTCTCTGTGTGCCAGTTTTTAAAATATGCTCATTTGTCATAGGTAGAGCCTTTGCTGCCAGCAGGCGTCCATAGCCTCGACAGGGTTACCTGTTACCCAGCAATGATCCTTTATCCTGGTTAAGGTGATCTACAACTTTCAAAGAAAAACCCACATTAACACTTATTCTTTGATTTTCTTTTTTATCCTTAAAGAACAATGTCTTGGTTTGGTAGCCAAATTATGACACAGTCATTCACTTGATTTACACTCTTGCTGAACAAGCTGGCTCGTGATGAGACCCCTTGTCTTTTGATTTCAACAATCTTGAGTCATTTCCATATTTTGATGGACAGTATTAGCAAAGTTAGCAAGTTATAATATCTGTGATCATGATAAGCCAGCTCGTGATGAGACCTCTTATTCTTTAAGATAAAGTGTATTCAATGGATTGTTCCTCTGAATGCTGCAATTTTCTCTAGCAGGGAGGAAGTCATTGTTTTCCTTAAGAAAGATCTGGACGATAATAATAGAGTTTGAAAACAGCTGTTTTTATAGAGAATTCTTATTTTGTTATTGATACCTTTCATTATGCTGATATAAAACAATATCTTTGCTAAAGGTTGCTTTCGTCAAAATGTTTTGAAGTTGAAACTAGCATCATATCTAGGCTAAAGTTTTTAATTGTATCTCTCAATAATAAAGATCAGATTCTAAAAAGAAATTTTGCCATTTATACAAGCCGAAAGCTCAAAAATCTTAAAGAGAATTGGTGTCTTTTCCGTGAATACCTATAGTAACCATTTACAATTGTTTTTATTTATGAAGAAAGAAAAGAAAAATCAAACTATTCTACAAAACAAAAGAATAATCTTCTATGGAAAATACATTTTAAGGATTTTTCCATTAATAGGCAAATGATCTCTTCTACCTGCTAAATCCCGTAAGACAAACGTTGATGGACCTATGACTTGAACAATCTGAAAAGGACCAAGCCACATCTTTTGAAATTTCGTATGTTTGCCTTTTTCTTCATGTGCCTTATCCCATTTTAAAACTAAATCTCCCATTTGAAAAAAAATTCTGGTCATTATGTTTGAATCAAAAGAGGATTTTATTAGCGCTTGATGATGAGCATGGGTTTTCTTAGCTTGTTCTCGTTGTTCTTCTAATTTAATTATTTCCATCTGTCTTAGTTGTATGGAGGAAGTAGGTACTTCGTCAATGTATTGTATTAAAGACAAGGAGGGAATGACTAAGTGGGTTGGAAGAACCACTTCTTTCCCATAAACTAAATTAAAGGGAGAAGTGCCGATCGAAGCTTTTTTTGTTATTCTATCTGCCCATAGAGCATTTATCAAAGCTTTATGCCAATTCTTTTGGTTTTGGTCAACTGTTCTTTTAATAATCCTGATTAAGTTTTTGTTTGTTGACTCAGCTGACCCATTACCTTGCGGATAGTAATTGGTCGAATATTTTAGTTTGAACCCTCTTTTAAGTGCAAATTCCGTCGTTGCATTTCCAGAAACGTATGATGCATTATCAAACGTTAAAGCTGATGGCAGTCCAAACCTAGTGATTATAAATTGATCTATGAATTCAATAATATTTTCAGAATTACTGTCTTGAGAGGAACTGCTTCTACCCACTTAGTAAAATAATCTGTTGCCATGAGGATGTATCTATGCTGCTTAGAAGAGTGAGGAACGATCTCACTTATTATGTCCAAGCCCCACTGAGCAAACGGTTGCTCGATGTTTACTGGCTATAGTGGCATGGACGGTTTCCTTTGTCTCCCAACAGTAGTTTGGCAGACTTGGCATTTCCTCATGTAACTGTGTGAGTCTTTGAACAACGTAGGCCAGTAATATCCTGCACGTAAGATTTTATGTGAAGTAGCATCTCCAGCGTAGTGTCCGCCCGCTGGTCCATCGTGGAGTTCCTACAAAACCTTTTCAGCTTCAGTTTTTTCCAGACATCTGAGAAGAACAGAATCATAATTTTTTCTAAAAAGAATATCATTTATGAGCTGATACTGTTTAGCTTTTAATCTCAGAGCTCTTTTCTTAGTGTGATCAAGGTGTGTTGGATCATACCCGTTCTTAAGAAAATAAATGATGTCAGCGTACAATGATTCTGCATTGTTTAGGCTTACCTCACACACTTGTACCTCTTCAGATGAATTCTTAGAAATTTGCGATGCTCCAGCCAACATTTTGCAGAAGCCTTGACCTGTTACAATGTTCGGTGGTTTGATTTCAAGGTCGTACTCCTACAAAGCAGTGATCCAATTGGCTCTTTTCTCACCCACATCCTTCTGTACTAGAAGATTTCTTACCGCTGGAAATGGTACTATGACCTTGGTATGGGTTTTAAGTAAGAAAGGTTTGAAATATTTGACAGCTTTGAAAATAGCATAAGCCTATTTCTCCACGTCAGAATAATTGAGTTCAACACCTTGTAAATTTGAGCTAAAAAACGCGATTGGAGCTTCCACTTTTTCTTGATTTGCTTGAGTTAGAATCACAACATATGATTTCTCTGAGGCAAATGTGTATAAAGTAAAAGATTCTGAAAAATTTGGGGTTGCTAAAGACGGAGCATTAATGATAGCTTGCTTGATTAGGTTGAATGCTTCATGTTCATCGTGACCCCATTTAAAATCTGAATTCTTTTTAATCATGTTTTGCAAAGGACATACAATTCGTGAAAAATATGGAATGAATCTCTTTACAAAATTGATTTGACCAAGGAAATATTGCATGGCTTTTTTATTATGAGGTAGGGATATTTCAGAAATTTCTTTGATTCTGTCGGGATCAATGTGAATACTAGATTTCGACACTATGAATCCTAGAAGTTTTCCTTCACTTAATGCAATAAAATATTTCTTTGGGTTAAGTGAAATTCCATACCTTAAACATCGTTGAAAGATTTGTTTTAGATCTTTGAGATGATCGCTTCGCTTCTTGGAGTACACTGTTATATCATCCAAATAAATCACTACAGACTTATTGACTAAACCCTTGAATGCGATGTCCATAGATCTTTGAAATGTAGCGCCAACATTGATCAACCCAAATGGCATTTTTCGATATGCGTATGTGCCCCATTTAGTTCTGAATGTGGTTTTCAACTGTCATCGGGACGTACCAGCACTTGGTTATATCCTGAAAATCCATCGAAGAAAGACATCAGTTCTGAGCCTACTACTGCCTGTAGTATTTGTTCAATAGGTGGAAGAGGAAAATTGTCTTTTTGGCAGGCTTTGTTAAGATTCCGAAAATCGATGCAGATTCTAATATCTTCGTTTTTCTTTCTAACGGGTACCAAATTGGAGACCCATTTGGAATGTCTGACGGGGAAAATTATTCTGGCTTTCAATAACTTATTTAGCTCAGTTTTTATCTGATTTTCTAAATTGGGGTGGATTTTTCTCAGCTTCTGTTGGACATGTTTTTCGTTATTGATCATAGGAATAGTATGCTGAATGATAGAAGTGTCGTATGTTTTTAGTTCATCATAATTCTAGGCAAAAACATTTTTATATTGTCTCAAAAGATGAATGTACGCTAGTTTTTCTTCAGGGACAAGGCCGAGGCCTAGGTTAACGTTTTAAGGTTTATCATCGGTCCCTAGGTTTACTAATTCGTAGTTCATAGTTGGACTGTATACCTTTGAATTGGTATACCTTTTAAACCGATTTTTCAATCGTATAAGTCTTCTAACTTAACCACCGATTTAGGTATAGCATTATCAGTGCTATTTGGTTGTATTTGTTGATCGTGATGGTCTTCGTCAATTATTTGATTAGAGTAGGATCCTTCAGAAGTGAGGAAATTTACAATATCAGGATCGTCATTGAATACTCTCCAATTTGTAACGTTGTCAGGGATGGACGGTCTAAAGATTAATTCTATTGAGAATCTATCTGGACTAAAATCTTTGGAGGGAATAAGCTTAGAGGCTACGTTAGCCAAAAGGTCTGCACTTGCGTGTTGGAGTCTCGGGATTGAAGAAATATTAAATGCTATGAAATGCTCAGTCAGATCTTGTACTAAAGATTGATAGTGCTTTAAATGACCAGATAAGCAATGTATAGTGTTATGTACCTGTTTGACGACAATTTCAGAGTCTCCGAAGACTTGAAGAGACTTGACATTCAACCCGATTGCTTTGTACAGGCCTTGCACCAAGGCCTCGTATTCTGTTGTATTGTTTGTGCAATCGAATTCGAGTCTACATGTAAGCATGGTCTTATTTCCTTCTAGACTAATCAGAACGCATCCTGCTCCTGCTCCTTATTTAGATTTAGAGCCATCAAAATATAATTTCCAAAACAAAGATGTATTTACAGGTTTATCTAAAAAATTAACACACTTTGAACTATCAGTTTGGGAAAAAATTTCTATTTGGGATGAAACTGATTTTTCTAAGTAGGGTGATGAATGAACATTGAAATTGCCGAGAAAAGAATCTATCGAGTAATTTCCTATGATACTGCTGTTATATGCTATTGCTTCATTTTCTCCCTCTAATTCCGTTAATATATACTTTTGGTATAACTCTCATTCAACCTTTATTTGATTTGGTTTACCATTGTAGGGTAACCACATATGGGACCAGTCGGTCGTGAAGTATCCATGGAGTTTCTCAGACCAATCTCTGCTAAGAATTAGGCCATAGAATTCTGGGATATCAGCCACTAGAATGTCAATAACCTGACATATCTTAGGATTGGATGACAATCTTATGGTTACTTGATTAAGTCCACCGATCACTTTGACTTGAGATCGATCAAGTTGAACTATGCGCACTGCAAATTTCCTTGGTTGAACGTTTAACTTGGCACATATTGATTTGGGTAAAATATTCGATGAAGCACCGAAATCTATCAAACAATTGTGTACGTTTTTGTTGAAAATTTCATAAGTGAGGAGAAACGAGGGAGTCTGAGATCTTGATCTTCCTCCAATTACACCGATGTCGCTTGGGTCAATCTTATTGATCGCGTTGGTTGGAGGTCTTCCCGTGTTGTGGGAAGCTTGAGAGAGTACAGGGAAGGAGCACTAGACAGTAGTGAAGCGGGTTTTTAGGTATTTGCGTGGCACTAGTGATTATGGTTTTTGCTACCAAGGAAGACCAGGATTGGACAGAGTGTTGGATATTGATGGCTTTGTTGATGCAGATTGGGCTGGAGATCTGGATCAGAGAAGATCTACAAGTGGGTATGTGTTTAACCTATTTGGAGGTGCAATCAGTTGGATGAGTAAGAAAC